>CABFWB010006849.1:17785-29502 GCA_902151455.1 Timema bartmani
TTCCGGGTACTAGGGCACCCGAAAAAACCAGTACCAGCCCCCCCATGCTGGTCTGCCTTGGGTTACTTGGAAAAATCCCCCGCTCCACTGGGACCGAATGGAGCGAGGATTTGGCTCCTCCTAGTGACTGCCCCGTCACGAGGAGGTCAGGAGCTCAGCCTCTGCACAGTCGTCTCCGCCTCACCGTATCTACTTCCCCAAGTCTTAAACTTTTCTCCAACACTTTGGCTGCCGCCCCTTCAGCACACTTCTAGAGACCGACTGCACAGAGTTGCCCAGCGGGGACCTCGTGGAAGTGCCCTGAACAGCTATCCCCGCTACATGGGTAGCATTACCAACCGCTTAGTGTATGTCTAGGAGCCTCGCCCCTCACATACAGATGACCTATATCGGGGTCTCTGCTATGTCCGGCCAATTCCGGTACACATTGCCCAGGGCCGCAACGTGGAGGCACCCCGAAAGGATTTTTGGAAACATGCCAATACCGGGAGGTGGCAGAGGCAGTCTAGTGCTCGTTTATATGAAACGTGCGCGGGCCCAGATCGCGTCCCGGCCACCTTACGTCGGGCCGGATCCGTACGACTGAGCACCGTGATCCCAGTTAGATAGGTACAGTTCGTATCCAAACTAAACCTCCGAAGAGATCCCCCGAAGGGCTTCCTAGCTACACCATCCCTGGGATCAGGGCTCAGGGCTGTCCCTATCTGGTCTTTCCGTCCGATATCGTATAGAATCAGCGCGGGGGGCATCCCTCTACCCTAAGGTATCGTCGGCAGCACCCGCCGTCTACCCGCGCTTCTCCCGCCGGCCGCCGAAATCCGTAGAGATCGCGGCGAACTGCGCTTGGTCCGTGTTTCGTACCCGGGCTCCACTCTCTGCGGTGCCCTTCCGTAGCTTCCTTCGGTAACAGACGTAGGTCCAACGACTGGGGTCGCCGGACCTCCCGACCGGGCGACGAGGTGACTGGCCGGATCGACGTCTCTGGTTTCGCTACGAAGAAAATAGGGAAACTTTTTTTTTCACTTATCCTACACACTACGCCAATACCTATTTTATAAAAAGGGGCGTTTTTCCACATTCTTCCTTATTTGCCTATTTATACTATTCCTATTTTTTCCTTAATGCTAGTATGATAATATTAGCACCTAATCTAATTGTCCTTACATTCCCTATCATATCCTCACATTCCCTATTAGTTGGTCCGCCCCGGGTATATTACACCCCCGGTACCCTCACCGCTGGATGTCCCGCCTCATCCGGATCCATAGTCTCCGGGGTCGGCGGGAGCTCCAACGGGAATTGGCATGCCCCTATCCGCCACCTGGGGAGGCGCCCTACTGGAGATCTCGCTTCGCCCACTCTCTCATGAAACCAACGCCTTAGGGACCTATAATTAACTTATACATAACTACAATATCCTTATTCCTAATACAATAAAAGACTTAACCTAACTTAACCTAATCTTCTTCCTCCAGGCTGTAGTGGATCCATGCTCCTCTCTTCAGCTGTCTTCAGCCAATGGAGAGGAACCCCGACGGTCCGGAGATCCAAACGCTCTAGCCCAAACACCCATTCGTTGCCAAGTGGGGGGACCTACGAGCAGGGGGGACACGTTTCGCCTTCCAATTTCATCTCATCTTTCCTTTACCCAACTAGAATCGCAACCCTCACCGGTTCATCAGCAATTTTCACTGCTGGCATCCGGCGGGGTCACCCTCAGCTGGGGCTCCGGTTACCCAGGAGCCGTCTCAGTTCCATCTTGCCAACCTTACCATACACACACACATACATTCAACATTCATACCATCCCTCAGACACAGTGCGTAATCCTATTCCCACCTGTCACCAGTTATAATCAAGTATATCTTTTGAGTCAGTCCCGTCTCCACTACTGGTCGTCATTGTCAGTTCCCTACATGTCGCATTGAGGTCTACGTCCTGTCTATCTTCTCGTCGTCTCATTCCCAGGTCCCCTACGTAAGTTTCCCTTTCCCTCCTTGACGCGTTGTCGGCTATCCTGTCGAGGATTCCCCACCTGTTCACGTCCCGCACTTAATGATATACAGTGCTCGCCTGCAAGGGTACCTGCCATTCAGCCCTATCCTCAGCTGTCAGGATACATTTCAGCACAACATGCTCAGGCGTGGCCACCTCCCCACAATAGCATCTATAAGTAACTGTCTGTCCTAACTTATGTAGGGTTGCGCTGTATGGTCCGTGCCCAGTTATAAAGTGCACCATTCCTGCAGAGGGCTCAAGGTATTCCATCGCAAGGCGCTCTCTGACATCAGGAAAGATCCGATAGGTCCTCCTGCCCGTGTCACTCACATCCCATTCATCTTGCCACTCATCCAGGAGGGCCTCCCGGATCTGCTTTTTAGTTACTACTCCTTCCTTCGTCAACCTCGAAACCCTGTTTCGGTCCCCTCTCCTCAACCAATAAAGTGCCGCCCTCTGTCTTACCGCAAAGTCCACAGGCCAAATACCCAGGGCCACGCACAATGAGTTGGTTGCTACAGTCCTATAAGCACCCGAAAGCATAATGAGAACTCCCCTCTGTAGACTTCTTAACCTCGCGTTCTGCACTGCTTGCTTCAGCTTATGTGCCCACACGCTGGCTCCATATCCCACAATGGATACTAGCAGAGCTTGATGATAGGTTTTGATACATCTCATAGGTAGCCTGAATCTCCTCGTGCCCACACTTATGATTTTGTTCATGAACTTTAAGGCCCTACTACATACGTTCTCCACGTGAGATATGAAATTCCCCTTCTCATCCAGCGTGACCCCCAGGTGTCTGGTACTGCCACTCCGTCTGATTGTCTGTCCGTCAATCCTAATTATTGGGTCCATTCGTAGGTCCGACCACCGGGGTCACCGGACCTCCCGACCGGGTCGACGAGGTGACTGGCCGGATCGACGTCTCCGGTTTCGCTACGAAGAAAATAGGGACATTTTTTTATCCTAACTACATACCCAAATGGCTAGATAAGTAAAAAGGGGCGTAAAATCCAACTTACTGGTCTCTATTTTCTTTCTTACTCTACTCCATTTTATTTACGAACTAGATTTTGATTAAGCACCTAGCCTAACTTATCCTAATCTATACTAACCTTAACCTAATGTCCATGATGTTCCTATCGTTTCTGTACCTTGTAGTTGGTCCGCCCCGGGTATTTTATGCCCCCGGTACCCTACCCCGCTAGATCCCACACCGATCCCTGATCATCTCCCGGATCGGCACAAGCTCCAGCGGAGACGGGCATCCCCCTATCCGCCACCTGGGGAGGCGCCCTACCGGAGTTCTCGCTCCACCCACTTTCAACCAAACCACTGTCTAAGAACTTATTCTAACTTAATAACTAATACAATTTCCCTTACGACTACTATATCCTCTAAATCTAACTTACCCTACCCTTATACAATTTTGCGCTACAATACTATATGTCCTCTTATCCTCGCTCTTCGTATAAGCCACCAACTCCTCTTCCTCATATTTTCCTCTTGTTTCACCTTTATTCTGAGTCTTGCTTCTCTAGTTGAGCTGATCTACATCCTAATCCTCCCCTCGGCCCGACATTTGCTAGTCGTTGGAAGGAGGACCCCGACGGTCTGGAAGTCCAACCGCTCAGACCCAACAACGTACTTGTTGCCAAGTGTGGGGGCCTCTCGAACAGTGGGATCATTCCCTCCGTCCATCTCTCCTATCCGCCAACTGGAACCGTTGCCCCCGATACATCAGCGATTTTCACCACTGGGATCGTAGGGGGCATCCTCAGCTGTGCTCCGGATACCCATATCCTCTTCTCTTCCCTGCTAACCGCTCCTCATATTTGGTGGCATCTTATCCCCTATTTCTCTTGTTTCTTGCCTCCCCTTCTCCTCTATTATATTCCGCTCCTTGTCACCACACTTACTACTCCTCCACTTCACTACACTGCATTTCCTCCCTTATGCGCCGTATTCACGTTCCTTCGTTTCACCTCCTGCTCCTTCTCCCTTTCTAGTAACTCGTTCGTTCCATCAACCTCTTCAGAATTAATTGGTATGTTTCACACTCCCCTTTCCCCTGGTATTTACACTCCTCCTTCTTACTCTTATCATCCTTCTTTCTCAGGGTACATGGAATACACAATTCCCTCCCCTTACATTCCTTCCTTTCATGCCCCTCTTTCCCACATATAGAACCCCTCGCAGTATCGCGGCAGTGTCTCTTTATATGTCCCAAATCACAGCATTGAAAACATTTAGCTACCACTGTATAGTCCTTCACATTTAACTTCCTAAAATGTACATACACATCATTGTCAAGCTTTAATTTCCTCATATCTGAGTTTACCTCTACCGCCACGTTTACAGTTTTTCTCCCTTTCGGTTACGTTCTAAATCTTATCACGAATTCTTCCTTAAACTCATCTTTGTCTATTTTCCCCAATAAATTCTGCATGTATATCGCATCCTTGAGTTCGGTCTCCTTCATATCAGCCTCCACATCATAAATCATCATCAGTGGGTTCCTATTCTTGTATGCCTTACACTTCAGCTCCTTTTCCAGTGTCTCATCAAGTCTAATTTTATCTGCCTCATCCACGTCCGCCGCTTCCACTTATAGGTACTTTCCCACTGGTCTCATATTCTTGATCTTAATTACACTCTTCTTTAGGTCGATTTTTGTCTTGAGATATTTCTCTACATATTCCGCATCTTTTCCCTTCTTTGAAGAAATAAACAAAGTTCTATCCTTCTTTTCAATATCAACTCTATCCTCTCTATTTCCCTCACCTCCTTGAGTCTTGTATCTTGCCATCTTGTAATATTGTGCCTTTATTGTCTCAACTTTCTTCGTTCAAAACAGGCTAGCACTATACTATCACATTACATCCGAGATGGGCAATTATAGTCTCAATGTTTTTTCTCCGTCTGGGCCCAGACGTAAAATCAAATTGACTTCAAAACAAGTATAAATGTCCAAAACACAAAACATTAACCATTTCACAATATACGCACTAACACTTGAACATTCTAAGGGACTCTTGGGGGTATGATCTTAAGGTGCGAGATGTGAGCACATATATTGTTAGTGGCATCATCTATGTTGACAAGGAGGGCAGTTACGGGGGTGAAGAACTTCTCTATCTGCCACGGGCCACCCCACTTTGAAGACAATTTGGCAGAACTCTTGTCCATAGCGGAGCTCAAGGGAAACTCTTTACATAAGACCTGGTCGCCCACCACAAAAGGAACGGGGAGTCCACCTCTATTGTATACTGCAGCCATTTTCCTCGGAGCATTTTTCAGATGCTCGAGAGCAAGATTACATCTCTATTCGTGAGAGGCGACGCTAAGATCCTCAAAAAACGGGTCAACGTCCCATTTTGTGATAAACGGATGATTGAGTTCTCGACCTAAGAAGACCTAAGCCGGAGACGAGCCAGTAGAATCATGGAAGGCAGAGTTGAAAGCCAGATTTTATAAATCAAGTTCCCGGCCCAACCTATTTTGCGCATGACTATAGAAAATTGTCACTACAATCAGCAAATTCCTATTGAATCACTCAACTTAGTTGGGTACAGGTTGATAGGAGCTATTGGTTGTGTGTTTGATACCCCATCCGAAACACATATCTTTAAAGGCGAAAGAACCCCATGGTTAACATAAACTCCAGATGCACTCTAAACATTTGGCATAAACCAAGCTAATGTGCAAAATACCTTCAAAATAAACATATATGTCCCTCAAAAGTCTCAATATGACGAGAACTATTTAAAGTTCTCATAACTTTTAGGAACTTACATTGACAAAAGAATATTAATTTAAGAGCCTAAGCGGCAAATAATAAGTGCATGTAACGTCCTACACCTAATTTCATAGCTGAGGGAACTGCAGGTCTTATGGAGAAAAGACACCCATATAAGCTGGGATTCAAAGCCAAACCTTATTGTTAGTTACAATTGTAAATACGTGTTTATTATTAAAGCACACTGAGTGTGTCAGCGCGCCCCGGGTTCGAAACCCGTCTTATAAACTTCTCTTTCTTCTATTTAATGACAACTGTTTCAATCAAATTAATTGCTAAAGTAGTATGATGAAGCAAGACTTATCTTACTCTTGCATTAGAGGGTTGTTGTATTGATGTGACGCCAAGTTAATTATGAACGTTTCAAATATTAAACTGTACACTATACTTGGTTGTCGTCACGTAGGATTATGCAGTTAGGCCTTATGCCTTGTTTTGGAAATCAGTGTACTAAGCATTAAGATAAGGAACCAAGGGGCTAAGGTTCATAAAGTTAGTTCGATGCTAGAGATCCTAGATTTTGTATAATGTTATTTGAATATTGAGCCCAACACGTTTAGTGTCGTTTTTTGTAACCATTCTGATGTTGATTTGAGATAAATTGTCTTGATGAATAATAGAGAGGTGCGCTTCACGCACGATGTGTGTATTCTCAAATATTGTAATATTATTGTTTTCAATAATAAAATTAATTTTGTCCAATCAGGTGATTAATTTGCCTGATTTTCAGCCTTCCTCACCCTATAGATATTGAAAGATATAAAAGGGGGGTAGCAAGGGGTGGGGTTAGAAACGGGGATGGCGCTACTTGAAGCTAGCTCATTGACAGACAGCCGACAGGTTAACTCTAGGAGCTATAATTTTGTATTTGCCTTCTAGTAAATTGGAGTTTAAAGTGAGTCGTTTATAAAATGATCACTTGATTTCTCTGTAATCACTGGAGGCCGCACCTAGCGATCCCAACGTTAAACGGGTAAAGCCTCTAAAAGAGGCGCAACACGTTTAACCTAGCGGTTGTGGATCTGTTTTTTCCTTCTCTGTGTCATTGGTGTAGGGTTCGGAGTTTATGTCCAAGTGACCGGTCACCTTAATCTTAACGGCTCTATTCGTGCGTTATTGCTCAAATGAAGAAACATTATGATAAGACTTTCTGACAGTCATAATTATGAAAGATAAAACAATAGGCTCTAATAATTTGGCTGTAAGGAAGTATTTTGTTAACGTGATTCAATTCCTACCAACAATTTCATTTCAGTGTGCACAGATGGTTGTCTTTTAATTATCTGTGTTGCAAAATGGTTTTATTGATCTTGTAAGAAAATAATGGAATTTGCCGAATATGTTACCGAGATATTGCTTGCTGCATCAAGAAATTTGGCATGCCAAATCTCAAATGGCAAGGTTGAAAGATGTTATGAAAACCACAGTAATTATTGTAAATTATATTCGTGACCATGAACTTAATCACAGAAAATTTAAGGTTATACTCCAAGAGCTGCAAGCTAATTACAGTGATGTTGCTATACATACTGACGTCAAGTGGCTAAGCTAGGCAAAATTTCTAAAATGGTTTTTCAATTAAGACATGAAATTGTTTTGTGTTTACAAGAAATTGACAAACATAATGAATGGTGGGAACTTATGGCCTTTATGCCTGACATAAAGCATAACTTATTGCATTGCAAGGACTAAATTTACTTGTTGGTAAAATTACTAATAAAATATTTAATTATGAATACAAATTAAATTTGTATTGAATTTGTATTTTAATGAGCTCAAAAAAGGAGACTCGGCCAACTTTAAAACAGTCGCCACTCTTGAATTAGACATAAATACTGAGAAAAGTACTTACCAAGAAGTAGCTATTGTGACCACTTGGCACAGTGACGTAATCTTTTGTATTATTGACCCTACGGAACAGCTTTATCATATAGGTAAATTATTGTGATATGTGTTTCATAATTCCAAGGTAATTGACTTAATGTAGTCGTTTCGGAATATATCAATTATAAATATATATAATTATGATGCGTGTGGTAATTAACCACAACGTTGATGTTTTTGATTGGTAATGTAGTTAAACTATTATGAGGCAATCGTATTCAAACTTGCCTTGGTGTTGACCTGCAATTACGCTGTTAGTGTTCAATCCTGCCCATTTTATTTTATGTTTACTCCAGTTGATTGTGCGTGTGCCCTATTCGATTTTATGTGTGTCCCATTGGATCGAATGCTTGGGGAGAATTTCGGTGTGTGGTGAGTGTGATCGTTATTTGACAGTGGCGCTTTTATGTTGTTTTTTGTTTGCATCCTTCTTTAACAGTGGACAAGTGTAGTGTGAATTACTAGGTCACAGCTCTACCTCAGCTGCTGGGCCAGTTCTTGTGTTAGGGGAGACCTTTCACTTTTTCCTCCCCACCCTTCCTTGACTAGTTAGGATTATGTGTTCAATTTTGTCACATTCCCTGGGGGATATTGAGATTTTGGGAAGTGACTTTTAATGTCGAAAACTAACTCGGCTGACTAGTGTGTTTGGGGAGATACACTGACCCTAGTGAAGAGTACGTCACCCCAACCAGTGTGACTTAATCATTTTTGTCACACTTGATATCAGCAAATCCTCTTGGGTGTTTTATCGCCGGAAGCACTGACCCTGCTCGTGGTGGGCATATTGAGAACAGTTAGGGGCCGCCACTCTCCAGACAGAAGCCTCAATGAGATTGATGCTCAGCCAGTGGCCGTTTTTTAGGAAGAAGCCTAATAAAATGTTTATTGTATATCTATCTACCTTTGCCGTGTATGGACAGGTATCCACCGTACCAACATGGATTCAAACCCCAATATTATCACCGGGTGTTTCATGCCCAATAGTTGCCACACCTGATAACCCAACACAACATTTTTCCAACGGGGGTTTTTCCAAGTAAAGCTATTTTTTAGCACCGCTAATATCTGTTAGAACAGTCATATTTTGTGATTCAACTCTCCATCCACACAAATGCATCTTTTCTCCTTTTAGCACTACGTCCTTACGCCAAGGTTTTGGAAGTTTGAGTGCACCCGCATTTGCGTAAGGTGAGAGTGAAAAGTATTTATAGAATCTTAACACTGAATAAAGTGAAATACAACACCCACATTGTCTAAAGTTCCAGTCTCACCCCATCTGTTTTACGACCTGTATTCTATCGTAAGACAGAAGTTAGCTCTCGACTTACTCACGCAATGTTGGGGGAATATTTATCCCACTTCAGAGGCGTCACTCTTGTCTGTCAAGAGATCGGGCTTTGAATTCTGGTAGGGTGATTTCCAGTCTCTTCCTACGCAAATGCAGGTCCCTTCCTAATCCCTATCCCATTTGACTTATTATGGTTTGTTTAAAACTACTTAAAATATAAATATTTGACCTGGAGATTAAAGTAAGTGAGGATGTGTACCAGCATTTGCGCTTGAGTGAAATTGTAAAACCCTACAAGGACCACGTCCACAACGGATGGATTTCTGAAAAAATGCTACAGAGAAAATCAGTATGTCTACCTTAGATAACAGTCCTGAAATAACGTTGCATCCTCCTGAGATACAAGCATTTTAATAATAGAAAAAACATAAAAAAATCGTTGACCAAATAATGTGATGATATCACAGACTTACCATGTGCCCCAAATTCAATGTGTACTCTCAAACCAACTGTCTGCCACACCCCGCAACCCACGAGGTATACGTATGACTACAACATAATGCACGATTAGACTGAGCAGCTCTACACAAAGACGAGATGGTTCCCACTACGAACACCTAATGACGCGCCCGGTGCTAAAAACTACAACCACCGTCCAGAAAGGTCTATATGTTTACTCTACGGCTTTCCAGGCCAGTCTTGTCACATATTCCCCTCCCGCTTGATACCCTTTCTCTCCTATTTTTTTCTGTCCCATACCTCACCCTCTCTGAGAAAATGCTCAGGACACATACAGCCAGGAGGCTTAGTGAAAAATCACTCTTGGCGGGATATAAATCTAGATCTTTTAAAATGTAAGAACTAAATTTAATTTTCTGCTATATGTATTTCAAAATTCCTTTTCGGCCAAAATTTTTTATAACGATGGTAAAACTTTATAATTTAGAATATAACAAATTCAATAATGGAAAGTTATTCATTTAAAGTTATATAATGTAAACTTTGAAAACTTTGCTAACTAGTCCTTTCAATAGAGAAAAGTTAATATATATTCAAAGTCCTTCTGACTAATGGAAATTAAACTTAAATAACGGACGTGGATAGAGTCTATTGGATTTAGTTATATTATGTCATGTTTTGAAACTTAATCATTTAGTCCTCTTAGGAAATAAGGAGAGATATTTTAATATACATTCAAAGTCTTTCTAGCTAATGGAAATTAAATTTAAATAATGTACATGGATAAAGTCTAGTTGGTGTAATGATACTGTTTTGGGCCCCGCTCATTTATTTAAAAAGTCATGGATGAAGTATATTTTTCTTTAAAGAACTGTATGTAAATTTTCTTTTTAATAATGTCTAGGCAAAATTGAAGCGTAATATTTTCAATAATAGATTCTAAATTCAAGCTATATCTTTATTAGTAATACCACTTTACTTAATTATTATTTATTTTACTGAGTTTCAGGCCCATAAGTCCTTTTCAGAAGTAAATCCAAATATATTACGTACTGTAAGATCCCTAATTTGACATCACTTTGTAACCTCCCACTTTGTCATCACGTTGTAACACTTCTGACGGAACTGGGTAAGGTTACAAGTTTTGTCTGGGTGCCCGGTAGCCAACCCTACTACGCGCTACCGTGGCACCGTAGGGACTCACATGGTGAGGATGGACCCCGAGCGGTAGGGGTTGGAATGGATGGTTCGTGGGGAGTGAGACTCATAAGCTAGTCCACTAAGATAGATTTATTAAGCTATTCAAATTCTAAACTACTACATGGGAACCTATTAAATATCACGTGACGAGGGAGCCGGCGAGATGATGGTCTCGCAACACTCCTGCAGACCCGCGATCGACCCTCCGGTGGGGTAACCCAACAGATCACATTTATATTGTCACTACTCAGTCATACACGTGATCGTCACACATGCACACAGCATGGCGTCCAACATTCAACAGTCTTGTCTGGTTCTCACACAAACTCGCTGATCTCGATATTTCAACCCGCCAGGAAGATCCATCGGTCACCTCGTCTCGCAGGTCAACAGGATGCAAGCTATATGAGCTATTTGCTATTCTCAACAGGATGGGAACCCAACACTCTTGACTTCCAAGAAAATGTACAAGTTCAGGCTAACATCCTGCCAGAAGAACCTTAAAATAATTATGCTATTACAGTACTAAACTTTTCTTTGTTTAAAAACTTCTTTCGTTCTATTTAAGCTTGTGGCGATGAGTTGACCACCTTTTACCCAATAAAAAGCTAGGCTCCACAACATAAGACTGCCAAGAACTCTCCTATTGGTTGGTTTTAACACTAAAGACAAGGGGTCCAAGAAGCAAGGGGTAAGTCATATATAAGGGACTGGAGCAGCTTCTGCGTAGCTCAAACGTTTACTCTGGCTCTGGATCCTCGCGTCAGTTGGTTAAACGAGTAATAACTATGGCACTTCAATGTTAGATAATAAAATTCATCTTGTGATTTGAAAGGAATTATTGAGACTATGGTTAAAAGAGATTATGTACCAGTAAACATATAAGTTAAGGACTTATATTTATTTCTATAATAGTAGGTATATAAAGAGAACGAGATTCCTTGTATTTCTTTTTCATCATATGACAAGCGTTATATTTTTTGCAATTTCTACACACAGAAACAAAACAAATCTCCAATGATAACAAAATTAATATTGTAAAATAAATTATATATAATACAAACAAATCAACAAAACTCTCAT
>CABFWB010006850.1:0-29476 GCA_902151455.1 Timema bartmani
CACGTTCTTCAATCTTCCAGTCAGTTAAGATTAGAAAGTTCGTAGGTTAGTGAAAGTTCTCTTCTTTTTTTTAACACTTATTTACAAGCATCTCTTTTGTATCTAACAGAACATATTATCCGCACCGGTGATCACGCAGTCTAAAGCGCTATAAATAACCCGCATTGGTGGAATTATGGTCTAACGAGCTTGATGCCATAGTCTGCGTGCCCACTGATGCGGGTTTGAGTAGTTAGTACTAATACAATGCTAAACTTTTTTTTAATGACTCTTCTAAACTATCGAAAATTTGACATTAGAAACGAATGTTTACGAACAGGGATATTAGACTCTTACGATACTTACACTATTTTTTTATATATAGATAGCTGCTTTGTGTTTGCCGGCAAACATACCTATATATGACAACTGTCTGCTTGTTTGCCATGCATTCCCGCTACTATTGACCTACCTGAGAAGTCGTGGGTTCGAGTCGTTGTGGTATAATATTGCGCAGTGCAGTAAAATGCTGTGACGTCATCTGTGTCAAGCACACGGTCGTCAAGTCAAGATTCAAACGATAGAACGTTTGGCAAAGCGTGCTCTAATATTGAAACAAACTCGTATCTACATAATACATATATTGGTAATGGATTGATTTATATTCATAAGTAGGGAAAATATATATTTTTTTGACTCATTGCACAATGTCTTTTTCTGAATAACTGTTGTAGTATGACAAATGAAAGGCTTAGTGGAAGAACCAATCAAGTCGCTTTAAAAAAAAAAGTAATATTGTGTTTTTCATTTAAATACCTTAGTTTCTAAAGGTAAGAATGTAGTGAAAATTTAAAAAAATCCAATATATTTGCATTTTTTATGTCAAAACTTATTTTGGTCAAAATAAATCAAAATATTCTTTCAGTACAAACATAAACGTTTAATTTTCCTCGCTTGGTGATATCAACAGTTCTTGAACATCTGTAAAGGGTGTCCTGGAAGTAATAACAATATTTCTATTAATTTAAAAAGATTTTTATCTAATACCTCTATACCTATGAAATATATTCAACAACTGTTGATATTACCGTGTGAAAAAAACTAAACTAAGTTTATATTTGAGCAATATTTTATTTATTTTGTCAAAAAAAAAAGTGTTTTTCTCTATAAACTGAAAAAACTGAAAAAACACTGACCTTTTATCTTGTTCCCTACACTCCCACCTGAAAACCATATAGTAGATTTAAAATAAATATGAAAGTGTTCGCATTTGTATATTTATACTAAAAGATGTCAAAGCAGTGAGAGTTGCTAAGCTTGACGGGATTATGCCAGTAAATCGTTCCCACACATAATTTTAAAACCAACGCACAAACCTTCGCTTACTACCTTTGAGTGTGTGGTTGGATGGATTGAAAAGAAAGGGGAGGAAACAGTTTACTGGAACAGTCCCGTCAAGGATAGCTTGATCTGGCAACAGCCCTACTGTGTAGGTGAGCTGCGGCTTAATCTTGAAATCGTGTACGAGTTGCGGCCCAGCTTTATGATAGACACATACGAACTGCGGCCCACTCACTTGAGAGAGAGCGGTATGAGTTGTGTCCACCTAATTAGCAGTGTGATTTATATCGTGATGTCTTAAATTTCATATATAAACTATCATCTTATCATGTCAACATCCCTCGTAACACCCAAACCTTCTCAGTTCTTGTCGTTCGATGGTTTTGGCAAAAATTTGAAGATTTGTTAGGTTAGGTTACGTTACGTTAAGTCAGGTCAACAGTCCGGGCCGAAATTCGTACGTGGCTCTGAAAATGTGGGGCCGCAACTCACCTGGAGCCTAACCCTAAGCCAGCCTTGGTCTATTTATTAGACACAGGTACGGTTTAGTCTGGTGAATTCCATTCAACGGAAACTTTAAATGCGATTTGATTTGTTTTCCCCATGCATCCTTCATATTTAGATTAACAATTTAAAACAACCCCCCCAAAAAATGTAACATTACCAATTTACTGCTTTCATTAATACTAAAACAAACAACAGTATATTGTCTGACAAACTAAGCGAATTGTTTTAAATACATTTCTCACATTTAAGTTAAAAACTAGCACACAGCGAATATAGAAGTATTTCACTATTTAATAGGTGAGAGGTTTTCACAGTAGGCCTTAGTGGGATTCTGAAAGGTCTCACCTTGTAAGGTTTCACTATGACGTAGGATAATAGCTAAGGCACAGTGTAATCCATCAAGGTAAGACTGCTACTTTTCAGGGCTAGCGGAGTGTGTGTCATTTAATTTACCTTAAGGACGATCAATATGTAAAATAAATGGTATAACACAATCGTACAAACTTTCTCGTACAGAAAATTAATTATAGCTTGGAACAAATTTTCAAAATATGTAAGATTGCCTTAAGAATGTTTTCCTTAGGAAAAAAGCATATAATCTTTTTAATCATATTAAAGTTTCTTTAAATATAAATTTGAACAAAATTGTTTACACCATACTTAAGAAAATTCAAATTTTCAAAATTTAGTTATATGTAAACTACCCTCAAATTAGTTATGTTTTAAAAATATAAAATCGATTTCTTATTTATCATGAAAAATAAATCCATTATTTAACTCAAACGTAAGGGTTATTTTTGAACTATTCCAAATTTTCTAAAATAATTCAAGATTGAACAACCCTTAAATTAATTTATTTTTGAAAACCAAACACACATCGTATAAAGTAGTAGCTTTGTACTAAGCTTCAAAATCGCTAGAGCTAGTTTTTTTAAATGCAGATATTTCAAAACTCAGTCATCATTAAACTATTAATAAATTGTTTGTCTGTGAGAAATAATTAAATACAATAATTTGTATTGTTAAAAACTTACCAGGTTTCCGATTTCGAACCAAAAATGTAGAGCCGTTTTTAAAATATTCAAATTTAAAAAAAAGT
This sequence comes from Timema bartmani, assembly GCA_902151455.1. Classification (NCBI taxonomy): domain Eukaryota; kingdom Metazoa; phylum Arthropoda; class Insecta; order Phasmatodea; family Timematidae; genus Timema; species Timema bartmani. The sequence continues at coordinate 2,927 of CABFWB010006850.1, forward strand.
CAATCATCAGTAAACTACTTTTAAGAGAGTTATTTATCAAAAAATCAAGTATACAGTTTTATATTTAATGTCAAATACTTCCTATGTATAAATTTCAAACAAAATCACTAGAACCATTTTCAAAAAAATTAGATTTCATAAAAATAAGTCACCATTTAACTACCCTTTAATTAAGGGCTAGGTTAAAAATAAAATAAATGATCCGAGGCAAATAAATATCAAGTTTGAACAAAATCCATCAAACCGTTTCAAATATGTGGTCAAAGGCAGACAGACAGACATAGGAACAGAGAGACAGGCATGGGGACAGACAGACAGACATGGAGACAGACAGACAGACAAACATAATAATTGTAAATACGCATTTTTTCTTATTGGGAGCACATAAAACTTAAAAGATTCATCCTAATTTAAAGATTGAAATTTTACACATTTACAATACTTTAACGCGAAAGTAAAAAACAAAACTTCATAAATAAAAAATTTAACGTTTCTTATATATTGACTTTCATAGAAAAAGCCTAGGTAAAAAATATAAGCTTTTACATTTGGGACGTTTAAATTTCAATTAGTGATCTAAATCTTGATATGTACTCTAATGAGCTTTATGTTTCATGATGAAAAACCGGAGCTTGAGAAATCCAAGGCAATGGACCCAAAATCACGGAAGCAACGTGCAAGTTGAGTTCCAAAAAGAAAAAGTTTGGTATGGACGCAATGGAGTATGCTCGCAGAGCCATGGACACACATTCCACTACCTTTTGTTATAAAGAATCTTAATAAAGATAAAAACAATCCGTGGTTTATGTAAAAAGTGTTGAACCCCCTTTGATAAAATGTGTGTTATTACACTACAGCACGTGTTCTTAAAAGTACATATACAATTATGTGATTACAAAAATGAAAGCCAATCATGTCAAAAATGTTTAAGAATGAATCACGAAAATTCTAAAAATTAGACAATCAAAGATGATTTATTAATTACAAAAAATCCGTTTCGGTCCAAGACACTACTTACTCTCACAATAGACTAGACTGCCGATAGTGGAGAGATCGTGGTTCGCCACTATTTAGTGGTTTTCCAGTATTTCCACGCAAATTCGGGTACACTCCCTCTAAATTAACCTTCCTCATTCATCTATAAACCATTATTATAATTATTATATAAGCGTATAACCCTCCGAATGGGTAGTAAGACGTGGTGCTAAAAAAAACATTGAAGTGTGGTGTTTGAATCTACATATTGGAGAGTTACATTTTTAATTCCTTTGCGTGTTTATGTTAAACTTTCAGATTTCGCCCTTTTCTTAGATAAAACCCTAGGGCATGGTCTGTAAAGTATATATTTTATAAAAGATTTGTAAAATATATTATTGTATAAAAGATATTTGGTCAGTTGTCAAAGTTACATCATATTTATTTTATCAAATAACTTTCATAAAAGAAATGTGACAGTGTAGTACCTCTCTGTGACAGAAACCTTTTATTGTGCCACCATCAATCAACACAAAATAAGGTTTCTTTTGAAGTTTTGAAGTTTTGGAAGTGAGAAAAATAACATGTAGAATTTTAAACAAACAAAAAAAAAAAAAAANAAAAAAAAAAAATGAAACATCATCTTTCGACTTCAAGCACGTCTAAAACTAAGAACGCAAGTATATAATCTACGCCACAAGACTGCAATTACTAGTCTCTAGAGGTAGTCAATGTAATTTAAAAAAAATAATTTGAATATAAATAAACTCGCCTCGTAAAAAAAAAATCACACACAGTTCAAGAATAACGTAATTAGGTGTTCTCTCTCTCTCTAGCTCTCTCTATACAAAGAAAAGTATATATAAAAAAAGAATACATCCACGTCAAAGAAATGTTTCAGAGAAGTGCGCACAAATTAGATTGCTCCCTTCTCTCTGCCGTTGGCTCGTGCCAACTCTATTACTCACCAAGAACCAGAACTTGTAACAGAAGCACACACACAAAACGAGCTTCAAATAATAAAGGTTACGACTTTAACAGTTCACATTATTTCTAGATTCATGCACAGGTAAAATAAATTAGGCCAGCTAAAGTGCTTCACACGTCTATGGAGGAGGATCTTTACGTTGCTATTTATAGAACCGTGAGATGAAAGCGGTGAGTGAGATATAATCCCTCCCATTGGAGAAGCAAGAAGAAAATATTTGATAGAGAGCTATGAAACCAAAGATGTCAACAGATACCTATCATAGACAGCCATTAGTTGTTTCCATTAAAGCAGTAGATAGGCCAATAAAAGCAATCGCTTAAGGTGGGTTGGAAGCGAACACGAGGAAAAAACAGTGTTTTTTGCCATTTTTATGGCAAAGCATTTTGTTGGTCAAAATAAATAAAATATTGATCCAGTACATAGGTTTAGTGTAATTTTCTTCACATGGTGATGTCAACAGTTTTTGAAGACCTGTCATGAGCATAGTAACTTTAGACACTTTTTAAATGAAGAGAAAAAGTTGTCATTAAATTGCAGGACACCATTGATATACATTCAACAACGGTTGACATCAACATGAGAATAAATATTAAACTCTATGTTTGTACTGGAGAAATATTTAATTTAATTTAGCCAAAAAATGTTTTGCCATAAAATTTGCAAAAACACTGGCCTTTTCTAGCATTCTCTTCTATCTCACCCTGAAGTCACCATGTAGAGAAAATTAAGCTCCATTTATACTGGAAATATTATTTGATTTATTTTGATCAAAAACCCGTTTTGATATTAAAAAAAACTGCCAAAAATTGCTCTTATCTCGCAAACCAAAAAACCTCACCTTTATATATTTTTATTTGTTTGAGGTAATTCATCAGCTGCATTGGTGGTGTTCCTGGTCCTTTGATTTGGAGTACGCTGGCAATCTTTGTATGTTTGCGGTGATAAAACATGCCTAGTTCGTGAAGTTGGTGGAGCCCAAGAGGATCAGTGATATCGTTGAAGTTGTCCCACCCCTAGACCATCAAGTTTATAACCTTGTCGACGCCACCCTCACTGTGTCACCTGTCTTGTTAACCCAGCACTTTACCCTGTTACAATCCCCTCTAACATAGCTACAGCAAGTCCTGACAACGGGTAATAGGGGGGGGGAGGTATGAATGAATGATAGCCCCCTTCAATAAACTTTACCGCCACTTAACAGCACTCCAAAACCTTCCATGTGTTCAAACGCCATGGTACAAACTCAAAACTATTTTAGAAAAATAAATCAAACACGGCGTCGAGCCAATGGGGGTTCAGAGGGTTTTAAGATGGGGATGTAGGGGACGCGAAAAAAGTTAAGTGTTTTTTGCAGTTTTTTTAGCGAAACATTTTTTTGGTTCAAACCAAATATAATAATTCTTCCTTATATGCATAGAGTTTAATTTTCTTCACATGTTGACCTCAACATTTCTTGAATATTATCATTACTCATAACATATGTGTAACCTGAAAAGATAGTAAGAAGTGGTGGTAAAAAAACTACAAATTGCAGTCGTCAATTTATTTTAAGGTCCAAAATGATATCACATATATTTAGTGTATTTTCTATGAAGGGGATGGCGGGGTTCTGATCTTGGTCGGTTGCACCTCGGAGTGGTTTTAAAAACGTGACTCACCCTCAGTTTTTTCTTTCCTCTTTCTTATAGTAAGGATGCCTTTACTTTCAGCTACCTCATTCATTAACTCTTCTTTTAAAAGGTAGATAATTTGCATCACAGTTTGTACTACCAGTTCTTAGAAACAGGGAGCGGTATCACCTTCTTAACTCCCCTCCCAGTTCTTAGAAACAGGGAACGTTATCACTTTCTTAACTCCCCTCCCAGTTCTTAGAAAACAGGGAACGTTATCACCTTCTTAACTCCCCTCCCAGTTCTTAGAAACAGGGAACGGTATCACTTTCTTAACTCCCCTCCATTGATCTCCACACTTTTGAGTCCATACCGTATCGCGTACTTACAAATTGCGGGAAAAAGTTTCGTCCACAACAGACACAAAAATTGAAGTCCTATTCACTTGACTCCCTCTGATTTACTCAGGGTATGAAGCCCGGTATCACGGACATTGGGGCTAGGCCTATATTTTTTTGGGCTCAAGAGGCTACCACAATCTCCAGATTCAGTGTCAAAACGTGTATGTTCTAGCAAAGCTTTGTATGAAACACAATACATCTATTAATAGCGTGCATCACATGCCAATCAACTCTGTGTGCAGTCGGCCACTTCGGTGGCCGAATGATCTAAAGCGTCACTCTCTCAATAGACTAGATTGACGATAGCGGGAAGGTCAAGGTTCGAATCTCGATCCAGTGTAATGAGTTTTTTTCCAAAATTGTTTTCCACTCTTCGCGCAAATGCGGGTACACTTCCTTGAAATATAGCCTTCCTAATACTCAAAACCATTAGCGTAACTAGTACATAAGCGTATAGACCGAACGGGTAGTTAGACGCGGTGATACAAAACTGAATAACTATTTTGTATATAAAAACAATAGCTAGCCTGAATCACTAATATTTACAGTTCACCAACTCACAGATGATGTCATCACTGGTCCATTTGAGCTGCTGGACTATTAGTCCGAGGCAACTCATGGCGCGTACACATGAACAAATGATAGAACTGTTCCGTTTAGGACCATAAAGACGCGTGCCCGTCCAGAGGAATGATCCAATGACCCTAGGTCCGTGACATCAACAGGGAAACAGACCCCTGCATGGGGGAGTGCCGTGACTCTCGTAGCGTAAACGGCACACATTAAACTTTTTTTAGTACCGCGTCTTACTACCCGTTCGGTTTATACCCCTATGTACTGATTACACTAACGTGGTAGGGATTAGGAAGGTCTAATTTAGAGGAAGTGCACCCACGTGTGTGTGGAGGGAGAGTGGAAAACCATTTAGGGAAAACAACCCTCAGTGCACCCGACCGGGATCGAGACCTGATCTCCCTGTCTTCTGCAGTTTAGTCTAGTACTAGAGTAGGGCATTAGACCAAGTGGTCACGTGGTACAGGGGGTCAGGTTTGTGCTTTACAGTGACTGAGAGGTCAAGGCTAGAGAAAGTCATTTATGAAAACAAAACTCCATGGCGTCAGCTCGCGAGCAAGTTATACCGACCAAGATAGTGCCAACATTTGAGGATAGAGGGTATAATGTGGTCAGCACAACTCTAGACTGAAGCCGCCACTTATTTATCAAAGTAGCTATTTGTCCTCAAGAGGCTGAGTTGACCCTATCCCAGACCCACTGCTACAAAAAAGAAAAAAACTAGAAGCCGAAGCTCGAACCCGTGACCTTTGGATATATAGCCAGGATCTCTGACCACTAAACTACAGAGCTGGTCATAGTAGACATGTATGATATATTATTAAATAATAGAAGTATGAAATATAAATACACATTATACTACTATAAAGCCACATGGCTGACTCACTCACTGACATCAAAGTTTAGCCACTTCCAGATGAGCTAGAAACTTTAAATTTGGCAAACTGATAGCTTCTAGCCTGTAACCGACGTGAAAATTCCAAAAAGTTAAAAATTTAATTTTTAACCCCCGAAAAAAATTCGAAATAGCGGAGCAACTTTAAAGTAGGTGTGGTATATACAATACAATACCGGTAACTTTAAGTTGTTACGTTCATAACAACGCTGGAATTATATTAGTTTACATCCACTTGCAAAGAAAACCCACTGGGGGTTTGAGGGCGGAGCCCCCAACAAGCAAAGCGAGTATATTTTATAAGAACAGATACCTTCACCCACATTAGGTGACCTGGCGGTCTAGGGGTGTCAGAATTCTGTGCTGGGGGTTCAGGGTTCAATCCTCGGTCCCGGCACAGATTTATCTGATTGCCAAACCCTTCCTTCACCTCTGAAAATGTGTGGAATGCCAGGCCTACCACCGTGGTTCGGATCCCACGTTAAACTGTAGGTCCTCCATTTCATCTCACAATCACGCTACCATTACACATTAGAGTAAGTGCGTATAACCCGAACGGGTAGTAAGACGCGGTGCTAATAATAATAATACTTAACCCACATCAGTGGACACACGGACTAAACGTCAAGATAATTTAGTTCGGTTTCCCAGTGACAGAGAGGTTGGGGTCCAAATCCCGTACGGGTGTAGTGAACTTATTGTTTTTCCTAAACGGTTTATAACTCTCCTCCAACGCGAATGCGGGTATATTTTCACTCAATTCTACTCCGTTTATCCCAACCCCATTGGAGTTTGTTAAATAAGTACAATTAAAGCCGATATTTAGACATAGTGGTGGAGGTGGCATAGAAATAACTCCCCTATTTAAATATTTTCTATTTTTTTTAGCAAAAAACCGTGGCACGAGTGTTAAGATCGAACTCTTGTACTACTTTATAGCACCTCCTTCAAACTCCTTTAATTGAAGACTTAGGTAGCGGGTAGACTCGCGATTGTGTTTTGTTCTGTCAACACTGAGAACTAAATCAATACCAACCATTGGTAAAGCCAGAAAAAAAAATATGATTGGAACTAGAATGTCTGTCAAGAGGTAAGCGTGGCTTCTAAAGTGGCTTAAACCATTCATGAGCACACAATTCTGTTTGAAATACGCTAATTGCAATTTGATGGTTTCAACGTGAATAGTCGACGTATAGCATGTCACTACACACATTTTTTAAATAGTTTTTTTTTTACATGTGTGAGTCATGTTCTGAAAATGATTGTTCCAAGCGTTTTTACACGATCGCAAAAACTGTCTTTTCAAAAGGTTTGACATTTCGACATGTCATAACTCAATAACGGAACTGTACAAAAAAAAAAAAAGTTTGGGGAGCGAGAATTTCAGAATATGACATGAAGACACATGAAAGCATTTAATTCTCGATCACGTATTTGTGCAATATTTGAAGCTTTTTTTAGAAAAAAACAAAAAAAACTGGCGTGTAAAATTGTATTCAAAGAGAATAAATATATGCTTGATGAAATGCAGAGTTTTTTTATGACCTTAATAATTATTTTGAAATGTCTCTCAGCAATCGGATGTCAGCAGCCATTTCAAAGCGGAAAGCACTAATTCCGGGGCGTGCAGTGGGGTTACGTGGTTTAAGGCGTCAGTCTCACAATTGAGTGAATTGGCGTTTACCGGAAGGTTTATTTTCAAATATTGTCAAAATCACTGTTTAGTTTTTGAATAACTAAGAGTAATTAATGAAATAAATAATGTATAAATTAAATAAAAATCATATAAATTATTAATTCAATTTATTATATTATTTTTAAATAAAATTGTTAAAAAATACCTATTTTATTCAATGTTTTATCTGATATATATGATGATAGAGATTAGAAGCTTGGAACTTGGAAAGCGAGCGCTACTATTTTATCTTAGCTATGATCCATATTCAAGTAACACTTCTCAAATTATTTAATTCCAAGACCCTATCTACAGTCCAATTTTTATATAAAAAGATTTCTTTTTTTTAAAATATAAACTTTTTTTGCGTCCAACATTGATAAAATTTTACTATAAAATTAATATAATTCTATGGTATTGATAATATCCATCAAAAGGTTCAGATGCATTTTTTTTTAACTTTGCATAAGACCTAACGAATTAATACGCGAAAGTAGATCTAGTTAAGTTTATATCTGTCATCCTATTAAAACCTGGACTGTACAGGCTGGTCCCAAAGTTCTGTCACCCGTATGTAAATAATTACTACATAAATATATCTATTTATTTGTTTCAGATCATATAAACTAAATGATGGCTGATACTTCTAATTACACTACTGAATAACGTTTTATTGCTAGTTGTTGAGTAGATTAAAGGCAACAAACCGGAAATACAATTATTGAAGAGGTGCGTTCTTACTTCCTGCCGCAATCTAAACGGGATCCTCCTCCAAAACAAACACTTTTGAGACGGTAGCATAAACTTTTTTATCACATGTGGTGCACGTTATTCAGTGGTGCAATCAGATGTCTCAACCATCGTTTAGTTTATGTATTCAGAAACAAATATATTGTGAGGGCCCCTATGTACAATCACCAATATGTAAAGACACGGCCCTTCACTCGATCGTGGGCCTTCAGTGAGAATGGATCAGTCAGGATTGGTTTAATGAATGGGCGTCATTTAATACTACAATTGGGTTTATTAAAATAAAATGAACTAATACACAGTCGTCATAATCATGAGTGTTAAGTCCACCCGTCCACCGGCTTGTAAACTTGAATCTCAACTTATATTTCGGTTTAAGTCCACAATCCCTTTGAAAGGATGTCACATAAAAACACTCACATGGCCAGAGCTTATGACATTTTTTCATGACACTTATTCACACTTGGGCAACTGCCCCACACTCGACTGTATGACCACCGTCTAACCATGTTTTAACCATTTGTATCGTACTCATGGCGCTTAAGGCACGTCATCACTATACGGACTCATCTTAGACGAGACATTCTGACAACTGTCTAAAGCCAACTGTCTAGAACTGACTCTTAGAACCAACTGTCCAGAACCGACTCTTAGAACCAACTGTCCAGAACCGACTCTTAGAACCAAATATCCAGAGCCCTGCTCTAGGATACACAAACCAGTTTCTGCTAACTATAGAAGATTACTCGGATGACGGCATTAAGCACCAATACACGAGCTTCTATCCACGTCATAATATCACGTTATACTTGAGACAGTAATTCCCACAGAACTGCTGCTGTCTCAACTAGACTAACAGCAATCGGCCTACGTGCAGATCTAACAGGAAATGGTTCCTATTTCAAACTCCTGGCTTACATTCACATGCTGAGCGGTGACAGATGAACTTACAATATATAGCAAACTCTTTGAGAGTAAAGTTACAAAGTTGAGAGCTTCACAATACTTTATTTATTTATTATTTACCTAGGGTAGGCGGGGTTTTTGTGGCAAACCTGTAGATGTTGTAGATTACTGCAGATAGTTCGTACTGGTAGTGATAAGTAAATCACCAGAGATAAATAATAATCATCTAAAAATAGTAATCTACAACATCTACAGGTTTGCCACAAAGCCCCGTTACCTCTAGGTAAATAATAGATAAATAAACAAATAAAGTTTTGAAAGTGAACTGAGGGTGGTTTTCCATTAAATTTATGTAAATGTGTATTGTATATATATACATATATAGTATAAACACATTTACACACATTTAATGGAAAACCCCCCTCAGTTCACTTAACCAGAATTCAAACCCTGACCTTTCCATCATGGACAGTTTAGTCTATTGCAAGAGTGACGCATTAGAACATGCGGCCACTGAAATAGGTTAGAAGGTATAATTTATAAGACAATGTACTCGAATTTGAGTGAAGAGAGAGTTGGAACCCATTTAGGGTACACGCGGCCGGGATTTAAACTCTGACATCTTGCCATCAGCGAACCATAAGAGACGAGCCCATCACCTGTGTCCACGTGAACAAATATCTGGGTGCTAAGTGGCGTGTAGTGGAGTGTTGCCAGAGTAAGCGTAGCTGGTTAAAACGGTACCTGTGATAAGTTTTCCCTTACTCTGTCCCCATTTGACTAATGATACAGACTCTGATCTATATATCTCACATGGGAATGTATTTACGTTGAAGCCTGACCAATGATATTATGAAAATGGAAAAATGACACCTGGACACGAGAATCGAACCCGGGACCTTTGGCTTAGTACGCCAATGCTCTAACCACTAAGCTATTCAGGAATCGCCCAGTGCTCAGGATCATTCTTCACTCATATTTTAAGGCAGAGTCTATGATGGACGTGAGTAAATAGTCAGCTACAAATGTGTGATTTTATTAAAATCACGAGCTATCAGATAACGCAACCACCTTAGACACGGTAATTGGCTTAATACTGACACTTGTACAATTATTATAATTGTAAGGAATGGCATATTTAAGAATCAAATAGTCAACGCTATTATTTATGCTTTTTAGTGAGGATTACTCCATTTAGACCAAAAGCATAAATAATATATTTGGCTATTTGATTCTGACCAATGCTGTTCTGCTGGGTGATGATAGCGTATCACAGGTGCATTTTACTCAATCTCCGCTTACCCTGACAACCTTCTACCACACGCCACTGAGATGTTAAGGACAGTAAGTGCACTAGGCCAATTAATACTTTTTTTTATATAGTAACGCCTCTTATTACCTGTTCAGGTTATACACATATGTACTAACTACACTAGTGAGCTAGGGATGAGGAATGGCAAACTTAGAGGAAGTGTACCCGCATTTGAGTGGAGTAAGAGTGGGAAAACAATTTAGGGAAAACCACTCTCAGTACATCAGACCGGGATTCGAACCCCAACCTCCTTTTAATCGGCAGTCTAATCTATTGTAACCACCGAAGGAGGAATAAGAGATGTTAATTTGTAAATCACAGGCTGATATAATCGGTTTGCTTTTAAAGTTTACGGTATATAAACAAATTGAAGATTAAACCAGTTAGTTTTTATTAAAAGCTTTTGTATTGTTTAATGCATGAAGCAGCACATTATCAAGTAAATAGTACAACAGTCAAAAGGAGGAACCTGCGTAGTATAATAATTCTAACCGACTCGCGAGTCTGCTAGCAAATATAATTAATTAGTTGATTGTTCCTCGTGTTGTTAGAAAGCATGAAAACAATTCCATTATTCTGCTCCAGTTGTTGGAACGCAAACGCTTCAAGGACACGGAATAAACGTTTATACGAGCTCTGTCTGTGTTCACTGAACCCATGTTAGCGTGTGGTATTAGGAATGTAATGTATTTAGTAAACCCTCCTGGTGCATCTGGTTGGGATTGAACCAATGGTCTACCGGATCAAGAGTCCACAGTGAAAAACCCCTTCTCCAACCCTGTCAGTGAATAGGCTTACCTTTGTCAAATTAATCCACATATGATGTTATGTTATATGAGAGGTGCAGTCGATAAACACAGATCCATTTTCAAAGGAAGGAAGGAAGGGATATTAGAGTGGAAATCAGGAAAAGAATACAGTCGGGTAATGAATGCTTTTACTCGGCCAGTAATTTGTTGACATCTTGTCTGCTTTCAAGGAATACAAAACTCAGAATATACAAAACAATAATTGTATCAGTTATTCTCTATTGTTGTGAAACATGGTCGCTTAACTTATATGACGAGAAACAAGGTTTTTAGGAAGATATTTTATCCAAAATGTATCAGCCAGTCAGCTCATTAAATCTCTTATCTCATGAGTACCATTAGCTCAATTGTCCCGTTAGCTCATTAGGAACATTAGCTAATTAGCCATGTCACTTGGATGGTTAGGACCATCAGCTCCCTAAGTTTCTTAGTTAATTAGTCTCTTGGTGTATTAGGATCCTAAGCGCGTTAGGCCATGAGCTCATATAAAACATTAGGCGCATAAGCTATTATGTCCTAAGATCATTATGCTCATCTTGTTATAACCTAAGGTCATTAGTCACTTATCTCATTATGACCTAATCCCATTAGACTCTTATCTCACTATACCATAAGCTAATTATTAACCCCTCATCTCATCATACCCTAAGATAGTCGACCCTTCATCTCATTAGACCCTATACCATAAGCTAATTAGGCCCCTTAGCTCAATAAGTTCCTCAGCTCATTAGACCGACACGCAACTGACTAATCCGCCTAGAGAGAGTACGGAAAAGACACAAAGTGAAAAGCCCCCCTTCCCTCCACCAGTACATGGAACCCTATTAATTTGTAGCCAGTTGAATATGACTAATCAAACTCACTGTGCAATGTTGGTGGCGTTAAAACAGGGGCACACATCTAAATGGTTGAAAACATGGCCCCACAGGTTCATCTAGAATACAACAACGTTCAATCCTCCCCCCCAACTCCGTCATTCCCTCAGATTTGACAATCTTAACATGTTCCCACCCTAATTGGCTGGTTGTCACCGTGTCTTGCCGAGAGTGATATTAAATTGTCCCTACGCCAGCTGTTACCTTCACCCACTTTCAAACCCCACCCCCTCTCACCCTAGGAAACTCTCGCCGCGACTGTTAAGGCGGTACAGCCTAGTTCAAGGCGGAACAGAGCACGTACAAATGTCCCTAACAGCACCCAGGGAAACAGCTGGCACCTGTACAGTCCCGGAGAAAAATGTTGACGCGATAATAGAGGGATTACTCTCGTGTGTTCTTTTTAAAATAGTTACCTTAAGGTGGGGTGAGAAAAGACGCGAGAAACTGTCAGTGTTTTTACAGTTTTTGTAAAAAAAAATATTTTGTCAAATCAAATATAATAATTCTTCAGTATAGTCACCCATGCATTGAGTTTAATTTTCTTCACGTAGTGACCTCAACATTTCTTGAATATCTGTCAAGGGTGTCCTGAAATTTAATGACAAATTTTTATCTCAATTTAAAAAGTTAGTTATCTGATGCTGCCATGCTCATGACATATATTCAACAAATGTTGATATCACCATGTGAAGAAAAATAAACATTGTGTTTGTACTGTGGCAATATTTTATTTATTTTGGGTATAAAAATGTTTTGTTATAATAATTGCAAAAAATACTACCCTTTTCTTCGCCTTTACTTCCGCTTAACCCTTAAATCTCTGAAGTAAAAATTGTCTTTTACTTTTCTGGTGATTCTTGGAAATCTTTGACTCAAAAATGATTGTGTAAAGTGATAACTTAGTATCTAATATCGGGCAGAAGGGTAAGTAAGAACAGGCTTCACATGCCCCGTTGTCACAAGCACATGTTAACAATGACAATGTTAACTTATTTTTATCGTTTATGGCAGAAAATCTCAGCTGTTGCCTAAGATATATTTTTCTCGGGCGTGACCCATTCTCTTTTGAGAACATGTTGAATAAAATCGATGCATTAAGATTGACTAAATTACGTAATTTAAATACTCAAAGTTGGTTATACAATTAATAAACTTAAACTTGGAGGTATTAAATGTTTGTATTTACTTTTTTGTGACCTCTCAGAGAGAAAGTATTGTGATCGAGCACTAATTTTTTTTTGTATGGATGTCGACGTTTCATGGCCCGTGAGCCCAAAAAAAGTATTTTTGTACCGTAATCTGTCTGTCTGTTCTTGAGAATAGAGCCGAAACCATTTTATCGATCGAGCTAACACTTGGTATAATACATTCACGACCTTAGTTTACTTGGATGACAGCTCAAAAAGCTACTAGATATAGTCCCTAATGTATCCCTACGCCAACAGCTGACATCTGTCACTTTGGATATCTGTAATGAAAACGTATGGTAGTGAATGAATGTGATAGCTAACCGCAGTAATTTAGGCCAATATTATTTATATATTTATTTGAGGTCAGGCACAAAGCTTATTTATCGTTTTATTCCACTTAGAAAAATTATTATTCACAGCACTTCCACAAAAGGTCTAACTAACATAGCTTCAAAATGTTGGCCGACGAATTTAAGCTATGTGATTGAACGTGATGGAAACAAGTCTTTTACAATGGTGCACCCACGCAGTGGATAAAAATATTTTATATTTTAAAAGTGATGGCAACCCAAAACCTAAACATATGATTTTTTAACTATCATCCAGGTAGAGACCTGTCATTAACAGACTCTAAAAATGTTCATAGGGTTCCCCCAAAGAAGTTTTGGAATCATCCGTTCAACCCTAAAATTAAAGGTAGTTTACTTGACGGTGAAAAGAGAAACAATCGAATTTTGAGTTTCTCAAAATCGGCTCTAATGATTTTGATTAAAATTCATACACAGTCACTTTTTAACATAAGAAACAAAATAGCATATCTCATTTCCCATGAAAATGACCTTGAGGGCACTTTAGGTAAGCCTAAATGCCCAAATATGATATCTTCTCAACTCTTTGAGAAATAGCTTATCATTACAAAGTTGAGGAACATTAAGAAATAAACAGCTTTTATCTGAATTAATATCTTACAAGATGTAGACAAATCTATTTTTTTTTAATAGAGCTTTAAGAAATTAGAAGTTGAAAATGCACAGAACAAATAAAATATTTCTGTAACAGTGTGTATCATTTTATGTATGCTCTACGGCGAAATATGATGTTATTGTTTCCTATTATGTTTCTATAACAATGTTTATTATTTAGTTTCTCATATCTTACCAGTTATAAGTGAATGTCTCCATTCTTAGATAAAAGAGTGATAAAGTTTGTGTGGTGGACCCTAACAGTTATTATTCTTTGTGTGACTTAAATAATTCGAGGTATGGTAAACAATGAGATCAAACACAATTGTTATTTTCACCTTGAAATCGTAGCCAATTAACTTTACAAACTCAGAAAGTTACTAATATTAATATCGGAATCGTAAAGCTGTTTTCACCTTTTAAAAAAGAGACATATTAAAAACTATTAAACCTAAACGTTTTCACTCCAATAGGGAGATGTTTATTATACATTTTACCTAGACTTGAGCCACACTTGAAAATAACAAACAACTCCTTAAATAATGTGATATTTATAAATGTCTGCGATACTTCGGTAAGCGGGACCCTTAAGGTAAGTTATTATTAAGCTTTAAAACAATAAAATTAATCATATGTATTTTCTTAAAAATCCATGTCCTGAGCCTATTAAAATATTATTTTGTTTGAGGAAAGCTAGATAGATATATGTTTCTTAAAATTTCTCTCATAGCATAAATGCGACATTTAGTTTTAAACATAACTTTTAAAATGAACTAATTTTACAATTTCCATTATTTTATAAATAATAAAAATAAAAATTTAAGGCATATATACACACAAGTTGTAAATCATAGTACAGAAGGGACCGTAAGTAGGTGGACATAATTTAACTAATTTAAATTATAGTGGATATAAAGCTATTATGTATATTTGTTAGTTACGGCTATAGCAGCATTTAAATATGTTCTTTATACTGAAAAATTACACCTTGATACGTTAATCGAACCCATGACTTTTGGCTTTGGCATTGGCATACTAATCTAAAGGTTCTGTGTTCGATTCCCATGTCCAGGTATGTTTTTCAATTTAAATAAAATAATTTAAATTAGTTTAAGAAGGCAGCTAGAAGCAGGAATCGAACCTGGGACCATTATTTGTATTAAAGCGCCAACTATATATTGAGCTATCCAGGATTTGTTATAAGCAGATGATGATTCCACGTGACTCTATTACACTCACGACTTTAATGATGAGTGAATAATTAATCTGACCAAGGAACGAACCCTGAATAGCTTAGTGATAGAGCATTGGCACGTTAAACCAAAGTATCCGGGACAGATTTCCACGTATAGGTCCTAGGTGTCATTTTTCAACTAATTTAAATTGATTAAAATTTAAGTTTTTCAATCTAAGGATACAAGACTCATTGGATGTCAGATTAGAGATTGGACGGAGGTGTCTAAGGATAGGGTCGAATGGCGAGCTAGGTGTCCAAACGTTCTAAGGCATCACTCCCGTACTAGACTGGCTTGCTGATGACGGGAAGATTGGGTTTCGAATCCCAGTCAGATATAATAAGGTTGGTTTTTACTCAATTATTGTTTCCCACTCTCCATCCACGCAAACGCGGGTAGATTACCTCTAAAATGTTTCCTTCCTCATTCCTACCCCTCTAGAGTAATTTATAATATGTGCTTATAGCCTAGCAGGTAATAAGACTAGGGGATAAAAACAATGGCAAGCTTACGTTCTGGTGGCCTTGAACTTTTGATTCCCTTAAGGTCAAAGAATCATTTAGTTAAGGTATAGGGGACATATTGATAGCTTTTGCTTTTATACAAGCAAAAACCATATTTAAAAATAATAAAATACTTTCTAAATGATTTGGTGTTTGTTTTTTTGAAAGGTCACAGAGCTTTCTAGGATGATTACCCCCTCCTCCAAACCAAGTTAACGCATCCAAGTGTGAAAATAACGAATTTTGACAGCGATTGGGGATCGACTAGTATCAATAGCTTAACGAATATTCCCACTATCGGGATGTTTTAATATATGGTGTAGTCCTTCCCCGCGAAATGGAAATTAGGCTTTCAGTGGTGGCATTCGATTGTTTTCAAAACAGCGCGGATTTGTAGACGATTACAAATAAGCCAGTTTAGGGCCACGATGATAAAATATGACCTTTTATTTAAAAGAGTATCTAAACGCAAGGGTAATACTCGCGTAGTAAAGTTGTTGAATAACAGCAATTGTTTTTAAAAAAAAGTATTACTTCACCTCTCTTTCTATTTAATCAATCTCTAGAACCACAGGACAATAAATAATAAAATTATTAAAATCTGTGCAAAGAATAATATGACATAATGGTTATTTATTTATCTTTTCGCCTAGGCCTAGTATCCGTTAGAGATATACACATATATATTAATTATGCTAATAGGGTAGGAATGAGGAAGATAGCATTAAAGGAAATGTACCTTATTTGCGTGAAGGAAGAGTAGAAACCAGTTATGGGAAAAAAAGCGTATTAATTATTATTAGTTCGGAACCGCACCAGTGTCCACGCAGGCACAGGCATAAGTCTCATTTGGTTGGGTTTGTCAATAGCGGAGAGGTAAAGTTCGAATCCCAGCCGGATATGTTTAGGTGGGTTTTTTCCCTATAATGTATGACTTATTTTTCTATTTTTACGCACACGCGGGCGTACTTACTCTGAATTATACCTTCTTCACCCCTATTCCGTTAGAGTAAATATTCGAATATTCCAGATAGGTTTATACAGAGTGTCCATAAAGTCCCATTCCATAGGACTAGACCGCCTAAGAACCAAACAAACGTTATCTCACACTTCATTTGTTTTCAGGAGAACTAAATTAAGGAAAAATAACAGTTATATAAAATATTTAGTAAAAATGTAATAAAAGAAAAATAAGTAAATGTAATGTTTTTTTATTGCAAAGGCACTTTGTTATATAACGTTATTTTTATTTTGTATTTATTATGAATAATTTTTTTTAATTAAATGGAGCTTACGTTTTTTTTTACCTAAATTATGTTACAAGTATAAATATTGAAATATTCGTAGAAAAGTTAATATAAAAAATAAAGTGATCAGAGTGGCCACTCAAAATTTAGAATAAAATTCAAACATAATTCCCGGTTTTCTTTGAAAAAATTTTACCGCTTTTTTAAAAGGCTTTTACTCTGGTTATGAGACTTTGAACTAACGATTCCGAATTAAATTATTTTGTAAAAGGTTCGTTGAATACGCTATCAAATATTAGTATTGGAGCAAGAGGTGTTAGTAAATACCTCTCCAAGATATTTCAGGTGGTCCTTCCCCAGAAAGTGTTCATAATTGGGATACTCCCAGGACTTTTATTTAACTAAATACCTCTAGAAGCCGTTTGGAATTGTTCTCGCCTAGAAAATGTTAGTAAATAAGATGCCTTTAGAAGGTTTTTGGATTATTCCATCCTTGGTAGATTTTTGAGTTAGTTTACCCCTAGAATCTCACATTTAAATTTCCGGTTAAAATTCAAGCATAATTCCCGGGTTTTTTTTCTGTCAGTGGCCACCTTGGATATTTTTATATATTGATCACTTTACTGTAAAATGATTTTTATGGAATATGTATAATTATTTTAGTTTTCATGCACTAGGCCCAAAATTTAATTTTATTTTTAAGTATCCAGTGTCTAAAATTAATACAGTTATCACACAATTTTTCAAATTTATCATTATTTAAAATTCGGTATCTTTATTAGGAATATTCAAATTTAACTTTCTCAACTTAAATCTAGGTAATATAAGCAAATGACTTACAAACTTAATTATTTTTACCACAGACACAAAACCAGACCTGATGTACTCATTTTACAAAAGTGATTAGGAATAAGCCCAATCTAACTTTTTAAATGTTTTGTTCCAACTGAAAATTGAGCCTTATTAGTAGGGGAATGTAGTACAAACTGATTTATAGTAAACAATAATTTTAACAAACATGATTAGTTTTAATATTTAAATGACCAATTTAATTTTAGTGATTAAAATGATAATTGATAATAGCATGATTGAATGTATTCATAACACTGCAACTAATGACTCAAATGATCTGAAAACCTGGAGTGAATAGCTACTATAATCTTTTTAATGAAACATTTCACGAAACAAGACAATATCAATTAATAATTTAATTAAAGTGACGGATAAAATTTGTATATTTTAACAGTTTATTACTTCATCAACATTATTTAGCAAATTAGGGTCTTCATCTGTAGTTATATTGTTTTTTTAAATGTTTACAATTCATATTTAAGTGTAGTACTGGAATAATGTTTATAACAATTTAATTATAATCAGGTGAATTTATCTTAAATCATACTCCCGTTGAACTGATGGCACCGTTCCATGATCACACCAGATAAGCTCAGGTCTTTCAGATATTTTGCCTTTGTTTTGTTAATTTGCAAAGAATTATTAAATGTAGACTGAAAATTGAAGAAAGTTGATAAGAGTCTTGTGCTTTTTTTGACTTTGGGAAAAGCTATGAAGTTTCTATCTTTATCATTCTTAAAATACACATGATGAGGGTTTGATTTGAGATTATGAAAATGAACCATTTTCAACCATTTAATTGGTCTCCATTTATGTCAATTTTCATATTATTAACATTTTACATTTCTGAAAAGTTTGATAACTCGTGTAGGTAAATTTCCATTGCTTGATAATTTCTCTTCTTTGAAGCAGTTTGTACTATTATATACAAAACTGAAGGAATCTTAGATGTTAACCAAACTGAACTAAAAGCAATCAACAAACAAAGGCCTAATCAAAGCTAAGTTTTCTGCTGCTACAAAAAAGAATAGCTATAAAAAAAAGATAATAAAGCCCTTAATAATAATTATGTGCCAGGAAATGGTCCCGATTCAAAAGGAATGTGAAAACCAGGACGTTCTAAAAAAAATGATTTTAATATGATGACAAAGGATGAGCTAATTAAATGTATTAAAATGTTAGAAGATATAAAAAAATAGTATTTGGCCGAATAGAAAAAGATTAAATTCAAAGCAATTTGGTCGGTGAAGAAAAATTACCCAATTAAATACTTATGTCATATTTTATAAATTTCAAAATCTGAATACTATAATTGCAGCCCATTCAATATTTGCATGTGCAGAGTCATACACCATAGCCGAACGTCCCAGTTATGAATGATTGTTAGTATGTTCATGGTCTGTACTGCATATAACGGCATGCTGCCCATATTCATGTTTTTATTTGGTCCTTCATATGTGTCAGTAAACAAACAAAAACAGTTGCAATCTGCTATTTAGTTTTGTTACTACAACAAACAGGATGTAATTTCTAACTGTACTTGTTTGGAGATTCTTTCAGGCCACAAATATATCATTGCTTTATTTCTGCTGTTATCATAAACCGTCAGATTATAATTTTGAAATCTTTACTTATAAAATATAGATTTAGTATTAATGGAAGGACAATATAGAACTGGTAAGCCTTGGTGGTATTGGGGTAAGGTGTTTGCCTCACGATCCGATGATCGTGGGTTCAAACTCAACAGGGGTTGACGAATTTTTCTTGAGCAATAAAAATCCATAGTACAACTTCCTTCGGAGGTAGATCCCAAGTCGATTGTGGCTTACGAAAGAACCCTGGGAGAAATGTGAAATTGTTTGTCTATTCATAGAACAATATAATCATTTAAGCATTGTATTATATTAAGTTTGGTTTATAAAATAAACATGTTTTTAATTAGAGTAATAAAACCGTAAGATGTATTTCAATTATATTTTCGCTCTTTCAACAGTGTTTGGAGACAGTCAAACTTAAGAGCTGATAAGTTAGTCTGACACTAATAAATAATTTTAATTTGGAGTTACAACCAGATCAAAACCTAATATAAAGTAATTTTGAAGATACGTCTTACTAACACAAAATAAAGCTAAATATAATAAATATTTTATTCCAATAAACAGAAAACACTGATTTTATAAAAACGTTCCTCTGGTTCCCAGGTATCTAAACACAAGTTTTTAGTTATCATCCTAATAAAAATATTCAAGTTTCTCACGTCTCATTTTACAACTACACCAATAAAAAGTGACGATTTATCTAAGCATGAGTCTCACTGTGAACCGGCCGATATTTGTGACACTGACTATATCTTTCAGCCAACTATTTGTGACGCTGACTGTATCTTTCAGCCAACTATTTGTGACGCTGACTGTATCTTTCAGCCAATCATCCTCGTGGTAAAGTGTTTAATCCGCTGCCCAACCCATTTCAATTCAGAGTAGGAGTATCACTGTAAAGTAGATTAACAACTACTCCAATTTACTTGTGTTTATCTGTGTACACGTCATGAGGCGTCCTGGCGGTGTGAAGAGGAACTGAATTATTTTTAAAAAGTCTCTAGTGGTACGACAGTGTGAAGTTGGATAGGAGGAACGCAGTGTTTCCTGTCTGCCTGGACGTTCAGAACGCCTGAATTTCATACTTTCCACAGATGTCACGCCAAAACTTTTAATATAGGAGCCACCCATCCTGCCCATAAATACCTACTGGTAGTTCTGTGGACAGTTAATCCCGCTCCCTCCATTCATGTCAAGGTCATCATGTTTAGGGATGATGTCATGTTTTTATCGTTATTACAGTCATAAGATTTCTCTTTAGATTCCAAGTTGAAATATATTCCATATTTTCTTATTGGATTTGAAGTTGATATTTCTCCTTGGTGATAAAAGTTAGACAGAAAATAAATGACTACTATAGTCAATAGTACATTATATTAATATATAATAACCGTTATTCAAGAGGTTTAATACGTCAAGCTCGCAATATACATCAAAATAAAAAACATCCTAGGTATCTCGATCATTTTAAATTCAAATCATTCAAGATGATCTACGACAACGAATATTTTCAGGACCACATATTTAACAGAAGAGCCAGACTGAAAAACCATGTGAACATAATGTTCGGTCTAAGTTCAAACAATGTGAACATAATGTTCGGCCTAAGTTCAAACAATGTCTCTGTCAAATTGCATTAAAATTGGTCCACGAATCTGTCAATATTTGCAGACAGACATCAGGAGAGACAGAATAAGGGCCAAATGATCAAGTTTAAACGGGAGATCGTTACGCTTGGTAATAAATGAGGTTAAGTTTGTGTTGTTTAAAAAAAAACGCAAAAGATAATTATGTAACTCACGTTTGATTCAATTTTTTTTTAGTTGCAGCGTTATCAAATCAATAAATATTGATAGAATTTATTGTGTTCTAAATTTTGATATTAGTAAATATAAATGTTATTTATGATTTTTAACAGAAGCTTTTTAAATCTAGAGAATAAGTCCTGTTTGAATTTCGTGACAGTCATGACAGATATTCAAGAAATTGAGTTTGCTATGTGCACAAAACGAAACTAACCGTATCTTAAATGACACGATATTTTATTTAAATTGGCCAAAAATGTTTTCATATCATAAAAAATGTAAAAATATTTACCTTAGCTCGCATTTCATACCATCCCCCTTTAACTTAAAATTTACTTATAGCTTAGCCATATCTTAAGTACACAGGTAAGACACCTTAGCTCAGTCAGTAGCGTATCTTTCTAGTGAACTAAATGTCCCAGGTTCGATTCCTGGCATGGCCTAAAATTTTACCATTGGTGAAATGTGGGTTTCCCTTTCAATGTGATAAATTAAGAGCCGGGGGACTGAATGTTGTGTCTGTCCTAGTCGTAAGTTAGATTATAATGCATATGAAGCTTCGACAGACCTATCAAGCCGGCGGTGGAAAATATATGTCTGGAATAAAAAAAACTGACCTAGGTCACAGTCTGGAAACAGTAGTGGATGTAAAAATGAACCTTAAGTGCACAAGAACATTGATTGCTCAAAATGATAGGTTAAGCGTGTACATTTCCCTTGAAATCAATTTATTTGACCAATACCAAACAATTTGGTTCTTTCCTAACAAAAGGTCAAGACTTTTATCCTGAAAAGTTGCGGTATTACCTTGATGAATGGCAGGCACTATTACCTTGATGAATGGCAGGCACTATTACCTTGATGAATGGCAGACACTATTACCTTGATGAATGGCAGACACTATTACCTTGATGAATGGCAGGCACTATTACCTTGATGAATGGCAGGCACTATTACCTTGATGAATGGCAGGCACTATTACCCTATCGTACCATATTGCAATCAGGGTCTAGGAAGTGTTCATATAGCAGTACAAAGCGAATATGTGTAGAGACCCTGTTTTGTGATTAAAAAAGACCGGATTATGTTAAATAAAAAAGTAGGATCTAGGTATAAAAAGTCAGTAAATAGAATATTTAATTTTGGTTAAAAATTGTAACAAATCAACTTTTATTTTATATGGTACTGTGCAATAAATAGAAAAATTACGGCTAAATTTTTTAATACCTAACAAATAAAATATAAAAGATTAAAAAACCTTTCTTGGGCACTGTTTGTTTTTCTTCTTCTTTATTTGTTCACAATATGGTCGTTATAATATCAAGTTCAAACAAATTGTTTACCATTAATCTTTGGTTTAGGGAAATAAAATTACTAGGCTGATGGAACTTCGGTTTTGCTATTGATTGGAATGTTATCGTAAAGTCGCATTTAATGCATGTATTATGAATCTAAATAAATGCTACAGTGTACTTTAGATATGTTTTGATAGCCATTTTAATGTTCTAAGTAAAAGTTTGTAAAAACACGTCTCGTGAAAGTTCGGTAGCTCCACTTATGATGCAAAGTAATGTACAGTAATGTTAAGAGAATTGCCTATGCGTTTTATCTCACGGCGTTGGTACAACACATCTCTGTTTATCTACCCCCTGCGTATTTTTAGACGTAATGTGACAGGCAGTGCTGTTAAAGTAATTGACTTGATTACGTTCTACCTAGCGGCGTCAGTTGGAATATTACCACATCCAGTGTTATACATACAGTAACGCTTGCGTATTGCGGGATACAATATACCTCTCCAGTTGCTAAAATATAAACTGTCCAAAACAAGATTATGAAATTCGAACACAATGTATAATTCACAAAACTCTAAGTTTCTGCTTAGAGTTAATTTAAGATATTACAAAGACTTATAATAAAGTCATGTTTCACCTGATACATAATCAGATAGATTAATTAAAACACTTTTTTCATCCTAAAATTATCAAAGAAAATGTACCTTTAAAAATCCCCATCAGATTTAATAAACTTCCAACTACAAAATAGAAAAGAGCTATAAGCAATTATTTAACATTTTTGAGTGAACGTTCGCTATTTAAATAAATTAAATACGGCGTGTATTTAATTATTTTGGTACTAAAAATACACAATGTAATTAACGTTGGAGGAAATAATATTTTAAATATTTCTGTGATAAAATATTTTGGAGGAATTCACATAATATAAATGACGTTGATGGAAGTTAGCTAATTATGTATTATACATTCTCTAAACATCATTGAGAATAAATTTAAATATTACGAGATAAATAGTATTTGTTAGTAGTGTGTGTGTAGCAGAAACTTAGACTCTCAGGAAGATGGAAAATAATTACTTGGAGAGCTTTGCAATGTGGTGCTGGAGAATAATCAGGAAGATCGGGTGGACAGACAGGATGACAAAATGAAGACGTCCTGGGTCGTGGGTGAGAAGTGAACATTTTTGAATGTGATTCTTCGGTACAAAGCAAACTGGATCGGACACATCTTTAAGAGGAACTATTTTCTGCACGACATCATAGAAGGAAAGATTTAGAGAAAGAGGATCTTGGGAAGAAGGAGGATTCAAAGGAAAGAAGAAAATTCTGGAAAATGAAAGGTGAGGCAGAGGACAGGGAACAATGGCGGTAAAAGTTAACTGTAAAAAAGAATGGACCTGTCGTAAGAGAGAAG
This sequence comes from Timema bartmani, assembly GCA_902151455.1. NCBI lineage: Eukaryota > Metazoa > Arthropoda > Insecta > Phasmatodea > Timematidae > Timema > Timema bartmani. The sequence goes on from CABFWB010006850.1 coordinate 26,805, forward strand.
ACCTAATGATAATAGTAATAATAATAATAATAATAACAATAAATTGTAATATTACTAGTCTACACACAACAGTATACATTTCACTAAGAATCATTCATTTTCTATATCAAACTCTTAACTATCTACTAGGGCCAAAATTATCTTACCCGTGCATAAATTAAAAACTGTTTTACATTTGTATTGAACTAAACAATGAAATTAATTCCGAGAAATATGCTTGAATTCTTCTTCTTATTGGTATTTTAGCTCAACAAAAAACAAGTGGAGGCCTTGCGTTTCTTGTAAAACTTTTGGTAGAATTTTATAGACTTATTTACCAAACTGTAGTTTAAATTATAAGAGTAGGCTTCTTCCAATTTTACCAACATGTACTTCAACTAACTATTTTATAATGTTTGCAAGTAGTTATAAAAATAAAATCTATATGCATATTGCAAGGTATATATGTTCAATATGCGTATGAAATATATTTTTTCTTTGTATGGGTACAATTCTAATGGTAAGAGACCTATGGGAAGCACTAGATGTAGGTGAGAAGAAAACATAAGAATGGGCCTGGAATAGACAGGGTAAAATGAGGTGGACTAGCTCAAGATAGGGATAGGGTGTAATGAGGTGGACTGGGTAGAGCTAGCTCAAGATAGGGATAAGGTGTAATGAGATGGACTGGATGGAACTAGCTCAAGATTGGAATAGGTGGCGTATCTTTTTTAAGTACACCAATGAAATTTTCTGTTCCTAATGCCATAGGGTAGTTAAATAAGCATATGTCTATATAAATACTTACCACGGGGGTTAGTAAAATTATGATCTACCCAATTATTTAACATTTTATGAGAAGAGAAATAGTAACTTATATTCTTTCACTTAATTTACGTTTATTCTGAGTATAAAATTAAACTAAATAAATGTATAATCTAAGCACTTATCTATTTTAAATTTGACAAACCTCTTAGTGACTGTTACATTGTTTTTCTATTGAAGTATATAAAATGCAATCTCTAAATGAAAATATTATGTAACAAGATTATGGGCCCAAAGAAAGACCGGCGTACTTGTCCCTGTTGTAGATGTTCTAGTATTAAGTTAGTTTGTAAGGAATATGAAGCTACGACAGCCATAGTCAGCTGCTAGTGTAAAATATATGGCTTGAATAAAAAATCTGATTCAGGCCCCAGGCTGAAAACAGAAATGGATGTAAGTAAATTAAGACATAAATGCAAGATAAACGAAAGGTAACTGATACAGGAACATAGAATCGATCTTTGTGCATCGAATAATGTAATTTAATAGGGTCAGTCACAACACAAATTGTAATATTATTTGTACTTTTCTACTCCCTGTTTGTTCTCCTATCACTAGAAAACTCCACCCAAGAACGTTATAAGTCCACTTGGTTTCTGGCAACTATGAATTTCCAGTATATTATTTTAGCGCCTTAAGTTTTTCCCGTAAAATTAGAATAATCTACCGTTTTTGTAGCCAGAGTGTTCGAGAACTCTTTGAAATAAAAATTTGGATGCCTGTCAATTCAATTCAGTACCTGTTTAAAACCACCCTTGTGTAAAGTTGTTCCTCTATTTATTCAATTTTAATGGAGTGACTGCTTCAACAGGAGTTTACACGTAGAAAGGCACAAAGTAATCACACGATTCGTACAATGTATTCACGGTAACACCTGCAAGGTTTCAGTAGGCAAACCACCGTACAGAGCAGCCAAGCAAATTGCTTGGCGGTAGTATAGACAGGCGTCTACATAACAAACACGAATGGGAATGAGATTTATTTTGTTACATGTTCATATTTTATTTACCACAAAATGATAACCACAAAGAAGATAACATAGTCAATTTATCGCTACACAAATAATTATTTTAAGTTTTAAATTGAATTAACATTCTAATACAACTAGAGTAAAACATCAATAAATCAGGACTAAATTGGGATCAATGAAAATAACAGATAAACTACAGGAGAAAAAAATATTGTATGTGCAGCAGAGATAAGCTAAGTATTTGTTGGATTATATGTGTTACTTGGAAAATTGTGATACGATATACAAATAAATTAAACCAGAAGTGAATGGGATGGACATGGATCTGTTAAAAAAAAAAGTAGCATCTGAAAAGGAACAGGGTTCTAAAACGCTTTAAATCTTCTTTATTAGCTTTTGGTACTAATTTATGGTATTATAGTTTCACGTTGATAAAATTATTTCGGCTGGGCGTATTACAGCTGGGTCATGTATACCTATTATAGCCTACGTCTAAAATGATATCATTAATCTCATAGTACAGTTTGGCCACGAATTCCTGCTAGAGAATTGTAAACAAGGTGTACTAATGTACTAACTCGACCCAGCCTGTTGTGGAACTCCATTTAGGATCGTTTTAAATGTTTTCTCAAGCTGAGCGAAAAACAGCAAGTGGTGGATAGTAAGACACAACAAAACGCTAAGCTAATCTAACCCAACCTAAACTAGCCTAGCCTAATATAAATCAAAAAGACTAGTGGGGCTGAATTCATATCTATCTGTGGGTCTATTAATTGTTATAGTCCTCCTGGTCAGTGATCGTGGCTCAACTAAGCTAAGACGATAATCCTCCTGGTCAGTGATCGTGTTCCAACTAAGCTATGACGATAATCCTCCTGGTCAGTGATCGTGGTCCAAC
>CABFWB010006851.1:8338-29470 GCA_902151455.1 Timema bartmani
CATACCCACCACCCCACCTCGTTTAAAGACGGTACTACACTGTCATATTTCTTTCCCAACAACTTTGATAAAGTATGTATTATTATTATTATATTAACCGGCCCCGTGGTGTAGTGGACAGTGCACCTTTCTACGATCCTAGGAGTCCCGGGCTCGATTCCCGTCTGGTACCTTGGGCATTTTTTCCCGAAATGAGAACTACCCCAACGGTCGCCAGGGTTTGGTTAGTGAGTTTTAAGATTTTCATTGGCTTCCCCTCCCCCCTTCTCCTCCCGCCCTCGCACTCACTATCACCATCACCTCATCGGGACATGGAAAGAGCCTCCACCGAAAGGATGTACCATTAATATATTCGGGAGTCCCCTGGACAACGGTACATTAGTTCGGGCCAATCTTTCCATTACTGGGGTACATATAGATATATGTACCCCAGGCGCGCAATAGTATTATTGTGATTACGATAAGTCACGTTTTATTTTTCAAACTTTTTACAATGTACGTGATCACGGAAATTGGAGGCCAATCATGTCAAAAATATTTACAAATGTTTCGTGAAAAGTTTAAAAAAATTTGGTCAACAAAGTTGCCCGATTAATTAAAATGAAAAAAACACGTATGTTAATGGAGTTTGTTTTTTATATTCGGGTCATACTGTGCAGTTAAGTTTTCTATTAAGTTACTTCACATGTGCAGAATTATAACTGCCATTTAAACTGCTGTAAGATCCGCGTGGTGGGTAGGCTGAGAAGCATAGTTGCCACATAGCGGGAGTTTGCACGTTACTACTATGCAAGCATACTCAGTGCCTGTCAAGAAATCTGGCAACGTGCGTCGGTTGCTATGACAACTACCCCTCACGGATTGGTCGAGCATGTTACGACCCTCCAATCCCCACTCATGCTGTGCTGGCCTTATTCCTAAAGCAGTTTAAAACACGTTATAATCTTTAAGATTGCGCCATTTTGTTTGATAAAACCTTGAAATGTAAATGTATTATAACATATTTGTAAACTACCATATTATTTTATTAAAGATGTTTGTTTGAAAGTTACATCATATTTACATTGTCACGTTTATTTTATAAAAGTTCTTTTATAAAAGAAAATATGATTTAACTTTGACCATCACTCAAAGATATTTGATAAATTAATATCTTTTTTACAAATCTTTAGAAAATAATTACCTTATAGAACATAATCGAGGGTTTTATCAAAGGAAATGGCAAAATCTGAGACTTTAACCTGTACATGGAAGACAGTTCAAAATGTAATTGTCTGATATGAAGCCACAAATAGAATAAAATGGATATAAAATGGGAAGATCGGTCGACTAAAGAAGAAGTTTTAAAAGGATACAATGAAAAGAGAACCATCCTGCAGGTTATGATACGAAGAAAGGTCGACTTTTGCAGAAATAGAGAACGAAATAGTTGAAACCCGTGCGGGATTGCTAGTTTATTATAAAAAAATACTTTACAAGAGACAAAATTAATTACTGTGTTACAATATTAAGGGAACAGTAATAGTCTAAGGCGTCACTTTTGCAATAAACTAGACTGCCGATGATGGGAAGATCGGGGTTCAATCCATGTCGGGTGTACAGAGGGTGGTTTTCCCATTATTTTTCCACACAAATGCGGGTACACTTCCTCTAAATTCACTCTTTCTCATTCCTAATCCATTATAGGGATTAGTATGTAGGCGTATAGCTCTAACGGGTAGTAAGACGCGTGTTAGAGACGAAAGGGAAGAAGAGGGGCAGGTGAATGCCTCATGCTAAGATAATCTTCTCGTGCACTACAGGTTCGCCAACCCTACGGACTAAACTTTTTAAAGAGCGATGGGAATTTAATGGTGGTACAGGCTCGTCAAGATGTCTGACGATACTACCGGGAATGTTCTAATAATAACAACAACCAGTTTGTGTGATAAAAGTGAAATGTGACTTCCTGGCGTTCACCCAAACTCGTGACTTACCTCCCCCACGGCGGATAAACTCGGGACTGTTGGGTCAACTGATGATGGCCCAATAACAGACGTCCCGCGGGGCACTGACCCGTGCCAATGTTCTTAAACTGGACCAGAGGGGATGCGAGCAGTCACGCACTCAAAATATAGTCCAATATTCTTTTGAGAGATGAACGTATTCCTTCGTCAAGTCGTGTGATTTTCAACTGTCATTGGATTTCAAGTTGAAACGTTTCCTTTAATTTCTCTTGGATTTCAAGTTGAAATATCTCATATAATTTCTCCTTGGATCTCAAGTTGAAACATCTGTAATTTCTCCTTGGATCTCAAGTTGAAACATCTATAATTCTCCTTGGATCTCAAGTTGAAACATCTATAGTTTCTCTTTGGATTTCAAGTTGAAATATCTGTAATTTCTCCTTGGATCTCAAGTTGAAACATCTGTAATTTCTCCTTGGATCTCAAGTTGAAACATCTATAGTTTCTCTTTGGATTTCAAGTTGAAATATCTATAATTTTTCCTTGGATTTCAAGTCGAAACATCTATAATTTCTCCTTGGATTTGAAGTTGTAACTTTTCCTGGCTAACCAAGTTAGATAACATATTACAACTATATTCAATAGTACAAATTATATTTATAATGAGCTAGGAAACTCGTGCGCAAATTGCGTAATACTTAGGTAAAAATAGAAAAATAAATTTTTTAATAAATACTTTGTTTTAACTAAATAAAATATATTTTTCTCAAATGAATAGAACACAAAGAGAAGTAACTATTTAGTTTTAAATAAACTTTATTTAAATATGGAAAATGTATAACATATATATGAGGCCTTTATATTTATAAAGTGTTTGAGAAAACTCTAGTATGGAGAAATTTTTTTGTAACGGTTTCACCCCATAGCCCCAGCGGTCACAGGGGTGCATCTTGGCAGGGAGTAGGGGGAGGGCGGAGAAGAGTTCTTTCAGGGGAGGTCACACCGGTTTCGATGATGCTTCATGGGAAGTGGCGTGAAGGGGGTGACCTTGCATATCTTCAGGTCAATATGTTCATATATTGAGATAGATAACCGGGGTTCACGTGGTTTAATACGTCATTCTCGCAATATATGTCAAAATTTATATATATAACGCCCTAGGTGCTCAATCGAATGCTTAAAATTTTAGATTCAAATCAATTGAGACGAACTATTGACCAAAACATCTTTTAAGCGGCCGCCATATTGAAACAGATAGATAGCCAAGTCGAAAAAGCATGTGCATACGTTGTAGGGCCAAGGTTCAAAGACCGCCCCTGCCAAATTTCGTTAAAATTGGTCCACACATTTGACAAATATCGCGGAACAAAGATTTGAACGGACAGAGAGAGACAGACGAAATGACAAACGGTCAAGTTAAAACATAGCTCGCTACTCCCGGTTAAAAATACTAATAATATAGTCTATTAAAACTTTAATAAATTCAACTACCCGCTTCGGTGGCCGCGTGGTCTAACGCGCTACTCTCGCTGTAGACTAGACCACCGCTGACGGGGAGATCAAGGCTCGAATCTCGGTAGGGTATTTCCCCCTCAAAGTGGTTTTCCACTCTCCCTCCACGCAAACGCAGGTACACTTTCTATGACTGTAACCTTCCTAATTCCTTAAAACCATTAGCGTAGTTAGAACATTAGCGCACAACCCGAACGGGTAGTAAGACGCGATGGTAAAATAAATGACTTTCTCTCACTTTTATTTTAAAATAGACATTTACTAAAAGCTCGTAAGATTTGTGAAAAGAAATCATAGGTCTATAGAAACATTACACCATAGACCATAAATGGAATAATATACACTGTTGCTTGCCTACTCTATGGTATTAGGAACTAGGAACACACTTACAGAAAAAGTGAGCAAAAAGCATAAGAATCAAATACATTCTCAAAGACATGAATTAATAAGTATATAATTATATTTGCTTATAGCTAAGAAATTATTGGTTTCATAAAAAATATATTTCTAATAAAAGATTTTTATCTTTAATAGTAAGTACTAGAACTATACAATGATAAGTTAGTTCGTATCTCATATAGTTGCGGAGAAATTATGAAAATTGGAAAGATTTTTTTTTTNGTAAAATACCTTCAAAGTCAATTATTCCATGAGAAAATGATAAACAGTGCCTAGATATAAAATTTAATCAAAATCGTTGGTGTGAATTTTGAGAAAATCAACTTTTTTCTCTTTTTGCCCTTCAGTAGACTACCCTTAAATTTAGGGTTAAATATTTAATTCGAAAAACCCCTCGGGGGGGGGGACTTTATGAAAAACCCCAGATACCAAGCTCTGGCCCAATCAGTAAAATAGTTATGACTCTAGCCCGAGGTACAGACAGAAGGGATTGGAAAAACAACTTTTTTGGCCTCGGGGGGTCATGAAACGTCAACATTTATCAAAATTTCGAGTTCGATTTTTTTGACGATCACAATATTTCCTCTCCGAGGTGTCGAGAGAAAGTAGAAATTAAGTTGTATTTTCTAAAAGATCCTTCATATGTAAGTTGGACTGTAAACAGAGCCTTGTTACTTGACATATATTAAAACCATCGACCTCGGGTGAACTGAATACAATGCAGGAAAAGAGGAAGTAGATTATTGTAAAACTGACCATTTTTATAAATCAAAGCGCCGTGAGGTAGCAACGAACGCAATTTGCTGCACATATATGCTATGCAAACGGCATACTTCACTAAACTTAGGCGAAGTGTTCCTCTATGATCCATAATAATGAGGTAACTTAACAATTTTTTTTAAAATTTATAGCAACGGGCACAAATTGATTTGATTAAAGTTAAATTATCACTCTCTATTGAATATAATATTACTCTAACACATAATTTAGGCTAAAACTTAACCCAAGACAGCATTTAGAGTTAAAGGTGGAATTCTGGTAGCGATAACTATTTACTAGTGATGATCTCTTGTTGTTCAACCTATGGCCCGTGTTACATGACTCTTGTTGTTCAACCTATGGCCCGTGTTACAGGATGGACCGTTCCCCTGGGACGAGCCTCTCCAAGGGCTGATCCTCAGCTCATATTTCTGGGGGTACCTGGTGTCCCAACTGCCCGCCGGGAGAATGGCTGAGATGTTCAGCGCCAAGTGGGTGCTGTTTGTGTCTGCACTGCTCAACATCGTGGGCTGTCTGCTCACTCCTTCCTTCTCTTACCTGCACTATTCTGGTCTGCTCGTGCTGAGGGTGCTGCAAGGCATTGGAGGGGTTAGTGGACCTGTACACTCTGTTACAGTAACACTGGTGTTCAGGGGTTAGTGGACCTGTACACTCTGTTACAATGATACTGGTACTCAGGGGTTAGTGGACCTGTACACTCTGTTACAATAACACTGGTACTCAGGGGTTAGTGGACCTGTACACTCTGTTACAGTAACACTGGTACTCAGGGGTTAGTGGACCTGTACACTCTGTTACAATAACACTGGTGTCCAGGGGTTAGTGGACCTGTACACTCTGTTACAATAACACTGGTGTTCAGGGGTTTATGGACCTGTATGCTCTGTTACAATGATACGACCAAACATTCTCTACTATTCCATGCTACATGAATAATCTGTGGCAGTGTCGCATCGTGTCGCCAGGGTAAGCAAAGCTTGTTGAAACTGTACCGGGAATATTTTAATCCACTTTGGATCCCCCATTTGACCGATCATATTTACACTGGAATGTGTTTTCGTTCCCACCAGATCAGTGAGTGTTCCACTGAACTCTTAGAACAATTCACAGAGTGCAGTCTAAACTAACTCTGCTTACCCTGGCAACACTCCACGACACGCCACTTGACTGTGAAATAATTTAACCTACACCTGCATCTACTATTGACACTGTTTTCCCTATCTTATTTTCTACCTGTTTGTGATGTGCTTTAAATACACTGGGGGAAGTAGATAAGAGATGATAACTCTGGAGTTTTAGAGGAAATGTACCTACATTTTCTTGGAATGAGAGCGGGCAAACATCCATGAAAACCCACCCACGAGAATTCAAACCCCGGCCTTTCCATCATTGGTAAACTAGACAAGATGAGCCTGACGTATAGTCCGCGTGTCCACCGAGGCAGGTACTAATGACATTGATAACTCTGCCACTCACATCGGTGAACATGGGGACTAAGACACCAGTTTCATCTGTTTTGCTGTTGACTGAGTGGTCGGGGTTCAAATCTCACTCGGGTCTACATAGGTATTATTTCTCCTCGACAGCTTCTCAAACTCCCCTTCACGTAAATGTGGCTACATATCTTCTAAATTCCAACCTCCTCATCTTCACCCTGTCACGCGGAGCTAAGGTAATATGCACCAGTGTTGTCCAACTAGCGGCCCGCGGGCTGAATGTGGCCCGCACAGTATCCTGGTGAAAACCCACAATGTCGGATGTGGAATAGCTAGTGATTCAAATATAAATATTTATTTAAAAAGGTCATGATTGCTTTAGGAGGTACATTTATTTGATTAATAAAATTATCTATAAATATACATTTATAAATGCTAAGTTGTTTTGTGAAAGTTTTGAGAAATTTATAAAACTTTTATTTTGCAGTAAAATTTGTAAGGTCTACCAACCAAAAATACAATTTATATAAAAGTATTGAAAGCAACTGTTTATTAAGTGTTGTTTGTAGGCCTGTATTAAGTTAGTGGGATTACTAAACAAATCATCAGCCCGCTGATGATGAGATTGGGCCCTTGGGATTAAAAAAACGTAGGACTGTCCCGATATAAATGATATATTCTATCGTGACGGAATGTCTTGACCTTGGAATTTTGACTGTCTGTCATGACAGGGCCTGTCATTCCCCGCCATGCACGTGATGATAGCCAAGTGGGCCCCACCCCAGGAGCGGAGCGTCATATCCTCGGTCATCTATGCAGGTGAGTCGAACCGCTCGGCTAAAGCACGGTTCAGGTACGAAGGAACTTTATACCAAACACAAAACAAGATATACTTTGCTATCAATGTTGATAACAATTTATATTATTATTATTTAATAAGTATTGATAATATCTCTCAAAAGTGACAGCTGCATATCACAATTATTGTCACATGTCTTGACGTATTAGTAAATTAAAATTGTTTTAAGTAGGTTTTAGAACCTTCAAAAAAAAAGTTTCTTCCTATCTATAAATTGGACTGTATCAACACTAGGTCAACTTTCAAAGGACGGGGGTTGCGGGGTGCTGCGCCCCTCTCCCCCCCCCCTCCCCGCAAATAAAACATTCCATTCAAATTATTAAAAAATGTATTAAAGAGTAAATAAGAGCATATATTAAGTTTCACCTCGAGTTATACAGTCGTTCGAGGTATTACGTGTAGCGGCTATTTGTGTGTCCTGTGACTGTGACGTCACGAGTTGTACGTCATAGGTTTGTTCATATGAGAGCTGTGATATAAATCTATACGGGAAAGGAGGGTTCCTTGTCCCCATAGAAATAATTGATAAAAATTTAGAATTATGTAGACCTATTGCCGCCTCTTCTAAGAAATGATTGAATATTGTGTCATATATATGCCCCCTAAAAATAATAAAGAATATGTGTTGTATATGCCTTCCAAAAATAATAAAGATTATGTGTTTTATATACATATTATATGCACCTTACCCCCATGAAAACTAATAAAAATCATGTCATATATATGCTTCCCCTTGGGCCACATATATTTCTGCTACACCACTCAAGCAGATTATGCTCTCATTTTCGATGAAAGTGTAAATCAAGCTTTAGTCTCTTGGCCTCCCTTGGTGCTACGCCCTCTGACCCATGTTAACGGACCCGCAGGTATGGCCCTGGGGACAGTCATTTCCATGCTCATGACTGGGGCCATCAGCGCAGCTCTGGGCTGGGAGGCGGTGTTCTACATCATGGGGGCCCTGTCCCTGATCTGGTGCGCCCTGTGGGTGTGGCTCATCACCGACAGTCCGGAGACGCACCCCTTCATCTCCGACAAGGAGAAGGAGCACATCTCCAGCCATTTGGGCCACACCGCGCACGACGTGAGTACAGCCCAAACTTTACGACAAGGACTTTTTAGCAGCCACTCGGTGGTCTTTTGCAATAGAATGGACTGCCGGGGGTATCGGGGTTAGAATTCCATTCTGGTGTACTGAAGGTGGGTTATCCTAAATGTTTTACTCTCTCTCGTGCCACACACATGCAGGTACACTTCTTCTAAGTTCAACTGGTCTTATCCTTAATACACTAGCATAAATAGTATTATTATTATTTAGCACCGCGTCTTACTACCCGTTCGGGTTATACGCCCAAGCACCAATTAGGCTAATGGATTAGGAATTGGGAAGGTTGAATTTAGAGGAAGCGAAGCCGCATTTGCGTGGAGGGAGAGTGGAAAACCATTTAGGAAAAAAACCTCAGTTCACCCGACCGAGATTCGAACCTCAATCTCCCCGTCCTCGGCAGTCGAGCTCAGCACGACTAGCGGGTTAGCCCACTACGCCACCGAGGCGGGTCATAATTAGTACATGATGTATATAACTTGATTAGGTAGTAGGAAGCGGTGCTAAAAAAAACACCATCCAACATTCAGAGGTTTGTGAGGTTTTGAAATGTTGAAGTCGAAGGTCAAATCTCCCTCGCTTTGTGTCTGACACCCACAGTAACCTTCACACCTTCAAAACATGTCAAAGGAAAACATAAAGCTTGTATATATTATGAATATGTTTGAAATATCTCATATATCCACATATAATCTTTTTTATAACAATTACTAAACAGTATTTTAACACGATTGGTGATTAAATGATGTCTATAACGTAAGCAGAGATAGATTCAGATATGTCAGCATAGTGTGAATGTTTCCCCCCAAAACTTTATCTTTATCTAGATATATTAGTGGATAATTTAAAAATTAATAGTGGTATTATTCGGCAAAAAACAAAACAAACCAACCTCATCTTTGACTTCAACTCTGCTTAACATGTTTCTAGCTTCGCTTCATATTTAAAAAATGACCTCTCTATATCTTGCTGACAGCTGAAAAGTTACTATATCTACTTTTATATATTCATACGACAAGTCTTGTTGTTTCTGTTACTTTTGATAAATTATGATCGATACCTACAAAATAATAATACTAATATAATAAAGTGTTGTCATGCTTTTGTCAAAGTTGACCACGAAATATTAAGTTTTCATGTAAAAATAACATTCTTCCTACTAAAATCCTACAGTATTTACTACTAAGGTATATTAGCAAAAATACATTTAAAAAAAAACCAAACAAATTAAATGGTACACTACACTCATACATAATATAGTGTTAGGAATAAAATTTTGAAAATCTGACTTAATTAAATAACGCTTAATTTTTACCCAGAAAAAAAAACATGTTTTTAATAATATTGTTAAAAGTCTTTAGATATAAATTTTAAACACAATTGTTCATCATTTAAAAAAATTTGAAATGATACAAAATCATTAATTAGTCAACTTTCTGGGTAAAAATTAAGCGTTATTTAATTGTCAGATTTTCAAAATTTTATTCCTAACCCTATATTATGTATAAGTGTGGTGTACCATTTAATTTTTTAGTTTTTTTTAGAATGTATTTTTGCTAATATACCTTAGTAGTAAATACTGTAGGATTTATAAATATTGTTATTTCGGGAGTGTTTTTTACCTGATAAGAATACATTATCTCTTATATATAAAAGAGATAATGTATAATGTATATATATATATATATATATATATATATATAAAAGATTTTTGTTAATCATTGATTTAAAAAAAATCAGTCTTTATTAAACCACCCTTAATTTCAGGGCTAGAATTAAAATCACGATTTGGCCACGATATATGACCATATACAATCTAAATATTGAAGTTCGAAACAAAATTAATCACAGCCTGACATGGGGGGTTAGGGGATTCAAAGAGAATTGCTAGACCCACTTTTTTTAAGTTTGAAAACAAATAGAATATCAAGATCCATCATAATCTTAAGGTCAAATTTTTTCCTGATTTCAATATTGTCTCTATATGAAGCAGTATAAAAGAATAATTTTATTGTTTTCATTTGACTCAATTTATCTTCAACAACCAACAAACATGGTTCAACCTGATATTGTTAGATTAATTTTTTTTTTAATCTTTTAAACACTATATAAAATTTAAAAAATCCAGGATTAACTTATAACTAAAATTTAAAGATAAAATGTGATTAGAAAAATATAGTAGAGCTTTTGGTACTTAATGATTTATACCAAATGGAGGATAAAAGTATTGATGTGTTACAGAAAGCGCTTAAGGTGCCGTGGGTGAAGATTCTGACCTCACTGCCCTTCTGGGGCATCTTGGTCGCTCACATCTGTAGCAACAGTGGCTGGTATATGATGCTCATTGAGCTGCCCACATATATGAACCAGATACTCAAGTTCAGTATTGCTAAGGTGAGTTGACTATAGAACTAACCATCTTCATGAACCAGATACCAAAGTTCAGTGTTGCTAAGGTGAGTTGACTATAGAACTAACCATCTTCATGAACCAGATACCAAAGTTCAGTATTGCTAAGGTGAGTTGACTATAGAGCTAACCATCTTCATAATTCAGATACTCAAGTTCAGTATTGCTAAGGTGAGTTGACTATAGAACTATCCATATTCATGAACCAGATACCAAAGTTCAGTGTTGCTAAGGTGAGTTGACTATAGAGCTAACCATCTTCATGATTCAGATACTCAAGTTCAGTATTGCTAAGATGAGTTGACTATAGAACTATCCATATTCATGAACCAGATATCAAAGTTCAGTATTGCTAAGGTGAGTCGACTATAGAACCAAACAAGTATGTTGCATATCGTGATATAAAAGATGTATGAGATATAAATGCTACATAGTTGAGGTATCCAATCTTACCTGGTTCTCACTCATGTTTGAAATACATTCAATAATAACATTCTAAGAATATTTTACATTCTCTGACTCTAATATGGCCAAAGGACCGATGGTGTAACAAGGTCATTTGATGCCTGGGGCAGGTTTCATTTTTTGCACCCTTTACCCGGTGTGGAAATCAAATTCTGCGCCACTGCAGAGGACTCTAAATATAAGATATCGATATTAAGAGACCTTAGTCACAAATGAATCAGTTTGTTTTTATTCAAAATGTCATCCCAATCAGGTGGTTTGTATTTTTGCGACTGTTGCAGAACGCCCTTCTTTCCTCGATGCCGTTCCTCATCATGTGGTTCTTCAGCATCGCGCTCAGCAAGTCCTTGGACACCGCCCGAAACAAGAAGTACATCACCACCACCACGGCCAGGAAAATAGCCACCGGCATAGGTGAGTGCCGATTTCTGGTTAGTTGCTGATTAAGATGGGGGAACGGGAAAAAAAATTTGTCTGAGGGTGGTCCATTTTGTAACCACGTCTCACTACCCGTTCGGGTTATACACATTTGAACTAATTGTGCCAATCTTTTAGGGATGAGGAAGGTTGAATTTAGAGTGACCGCACCCGCATGAATAGAGGAAGGGTAAATTATGCCGAGTGCATCCAGCTGGGATACAAACCCTTGGCCTTCTTGTTAAGGCCACCCAAGTGCGATGTGAATTCTAACTCCTTAGATTTCTCAGTCACCGTTCTGGGTCATGACGTTAATTGATCGAGCAAGAAGTCTGTTTAAGGAGAGTCGGGTGCTGTTGGTTACAGCCACTTTGGTGCCTTGTGTCTGCCTGGTGGCGGTGAGTTTCATCGGGTGTGACCGCACCGGGGCTGTAGCCCTCATGACCGTCGGGACCATGGCCATAGGCGGGATGTTCTCCGGCTTCCTCTCCAACCACATCGACATCGCACCCAACTTTGCCGGTGAGAAACAGCGCCTTGTCACAAGTCGTATGGCGAACAGGTTGGGTAGGAAAGATACCAAGTATGGAGGGAAAATACCGCAAGGGGGACCAAGAAAGAGATGGGAGGAGCAAATAACAATAAGGGCCAGTTTCATAGTCAGATTTAGTACGCCTAAAGTGCGAGTCGATACTAAATGCAGGACGACACCTACCTAGAACAAAATGGAATGGGCCAGTTTCGCATATGAAACTGGCCCATTCCATTCAATTTCAGGTAAGTGACGTCTTGTATTTAGTATAGCACCGCACTTGAAGCCTACTAAATCTGACTATGTAACCGGCCCTAAGTGTGCAAGTTAGAGGAGAAGAGTATTGGAAGAAGATGGAGGTCTTTTATTAAACTTACTCTGCCACAGTCAGGAAACAGATGATGTTGACTTGTAGGAATACATATGTGTTCCTCCCCAAAGAATTTATATACACTTCTCTTACCCTTAAAGTTAGCAGTCTTACATTTCCTGTAGCCTCTGTGATTTTTATAACAGTTGTGAGAATATATTATTTATAGAATGTAAGTGCCGCTATTATAGATATTTTGTTGACAAAAACGTTTGATTGTTTCAGGAACTTTGATCGGTATCACAAACACGTTGGCGACAATCCCAGGATTCGTTGTGCCTCTTTTTGTCGGATATATGACACATAATAATGTAAGTGTTAAAATGGGTTAGAATCTTTTTTTTAATAGGAAAATAGAGGAGTGAAAAATTCAATTTTTAGTTTTGAGTTGAATCTATTAAATATTATTTATTTTTATTTAGCACCGCTTCTTACTACCCATTCGGGTTATACGCTTAAGTGCTAATTACGGTAATGGGGTAATGGGCTGTATCTTACAAGCTACACGATAGTGGAACCAAGCAAGGTAGCAGTCTTACCGTGACTGATTACACTATGACCCTATCTTATAAGCTACACCATAGTGGAAACCAAGCAAAGTAGCAGTCTTACCTTGACTGATTACACTATGCTTCTATCTTACAAGCTAACAAGCTAACAAGCTAAACCATAGTGGAAACATACAAGATAGACAAAGTATACATTCTTCACTGAATAGTATTATGTACCTTAATAGTGTAAAGAAGGTTTTCCTCTTCAGGGTTAAAAGGTCAACATTGCCTCAGTCATTAAACCTCCTTACCCGCTTGAATAGTCTAATGCTTTAAGGCGTCACTATCGCAATAGACGAGACTGTCAATGACGGGAAGATCAGGTTTTGAATCGCTGTCGGTGTACTGAGGGTGGTTTTTTTACCTACATGATTTACCACCCTCCCTCTACACACATGTGGGTATATTTCCTCTAAATTCGACCTTCCTCGTCCCTGACACATTAGCGTAGTCATTATATAAGCATATAACCTAAATGATAACTAAGACGTATTGGACTCTCCCCCTGTTTCTCCTGTAACTTTCAATTGTAAACTCACCCTCCTCCATTGTCTGTGCCCGTCAGCAAACCATCGCCCAGTGGCGTATCATATTCCTCACCATGGCGGCTCTCTACGTCCTGGGCTTTGCGGTGTACACCTTGTTTGGTTCCGGGGAGGAGCAGTCGTGGAACGAGACGTCAGAGGCGCCCGCCGAAGAGACGGAGGCTGAGACGCAAAACACGCCCATGTGAAGGCCTCGACCATATCGATGTCTATTCGCACACTTGGGGTGTAGTCGGTTCGCGACAATAGTTACTGTGACGTCGTCACTTGTCAATTTGCTCTAAGTGTGACTTAAGCTCAGATTTTAGTACCTGTTGTTATGTTATTACCCTAAAAGGTGATTTTTTTAAATATATTTTTCTAAATTATGTTTAATAAACATAGCCCTCAAGTAGTATATTTTTAATTAAAAAAGTGTATTAATTTTATTTTCTAGTTCACTGTCGATACTCTATTCTGTGTGTGACAGTTATTTTGTGTTATTTATGACTAATACAATTAATAGTTTTTTTATAAGTTATGTACTGTACATATTGTGTATTTTGTTTAATTTTTTATAGAAATATATACTCACATAAGTTGTGTATTTATTATTTTAAATTATTTGGTTCTCTACCTTTTCTAAACTTGTTTTATCCAGTGATTTTTTTTTATTAAAGGAAGGTATAAAAAGCCAATCTTTGAAAGTTGAGAAACATGTTATATTTTCCAGGTTTCCTTATTATTATTTTTGACTTGATGGTGAGAGGGGAGAAGGAAGAGGAAGTGAAAGAGAGTTAAGTTAACTTTACCATGGTGAAGAGTGGAAAGTGGAAGAAACAGAAGAGAAATCGGTGAGCAAGGAAAACGAGCAGAAGCTTTTTTCCACAAGTGTGAGAAGGGATTTTCCGAGGAAGTGTAGAGACAGGATGTACTACTATGTACTAATATTGACAAACTCAAAGTAAATGTGGGTAATGATGGAAGCAGGATGGAAGCAGAATTTCAAGACTGTGAAATGAAATGTTTAAGAAATACTACAGCAGTGACAAGAATGGATAGAATGAGGAATGAGAGGATGAGAAGAATAGTGGAGGAGCCAGTGAAGGACAGGATAGAGAAGACATGACTAAGGTGGTACGGTCATGTGGGAGGAGGAGAAGATACCAAAGAAGATGTTGGATATTGAAGTAGAGGACAGGAGGTAAAGAAGAAGATCGAAGGACAGGTGGCTGAAGGGAGTGTGGAGGAGAAAGGAGAGGATTGGGTCAATGTGGAAGAGGATGGAAAGGATATGTTAGAGAGTCTTACGTACCAAAGAGACTCGGCTAGTGGTGGTAAACAGTTTATGATGATGGCAAAGAGTAGAGTTTTTATTATGACAAGAGGATAGTGTCTTGTAAAGTTATAAAACTGGATAGAGTAGAGTTGGTCTGACACCTTAGCTCTGTCGGTAGCGTGTCAGCCTACTGAGCTAAGGGTCCCGGGGTTCGATTCCCGGCATGGCCGAAAATTGATCATTGATGAAAATATGGGTTTACCCTCTCAACATTGATAAATTGATGGCCAGGGACTGGATGTTGTGCCTGTCCTAGTCTTAAGTTAGCATATAAAGCTACGACAGTCCTAGCAAGCCGTTAGTGAAAAATATATGGCTTGAATAAAGTACCTGGACCATAGGCTGGAAACAGTAATAGATGTAAAAGTGTAACTGTACTGGTAATTTATTCGGTCAGTGTTGGTGGAAGAATCTGTGCTCTGTTTCTGATATTAAAAGACCACCCATGCCAGATCAGCAGGTGAGTGATCATGTTGAAATGAAGGCTTTCTCAGTGTCTCAGGTAAACAAGGGGATGAGAAGAAGTCACAAGATGAATTTAAAATTAACAGCAATACACGAGGTATGACTGCTAACAAGTTTGGTGTTTCAGAGGCTAATATTAGACTTTGGAGGAAAAACAAAGAAATGTTTAGGAGTGCCTCTACATTAAGAAAAACATTCAAAGGTATTAAAAAACTGTTGATTTTGTTAGTTTTTTACCATAAGGTATATTCGAGACCTTTAATTATTTCTGTAGACTGTAGATCACCTTAAAAATACTAGGGTTGTACTATGTACTATTTCGGGCCAGTAAGATATTCAAGTATTTGTCAAGATTCCTACTTACTTACTTTATGAACTATGGCATCCGGAACTTGAAAGTTCATTGTTGCACTTATTCAGTCCACCTCATTATACCCTAACTCTTTCAAGTTCATTCTAATGTTATCCTCATATCTGTGTCTAGGTCTTCCCAATAATCTCGTCCCATTAAGTTTAAAAGTCAATACCTTGAACACAGTTCTAGCTTCTTACATTTGTGCTGCATGTCCTTCCCACCATAGGCTGCTAGATTTGATTATCCTAGCAGTATCTTGTGATGAGTACAGGGTATGTAACTCATCATTACGTAAGCTCATCTGCTCCCCACTATCTTCATTCCTTTTTGGACCAAATATATTTTCAAGCACCTTGTTTTTGAACAATCTAATTTTTTTTTTTCATTAAGGTTAGAAACCCCGTTTCACAACCATAGAGAGCAACAATAATATGCATGCACAGTATAATATATAGGTTCATAAAGAATAGGCCATGTACAAATAAGCTTTAAAAACATAATCCAAATAAAAGGTATTTTTATAATCCCAGAAAGTCTCACTGAGATTATTTGTTTATATTTTCTACACCGCAGCCCCCTCCCTCCAAACTGAGATGTATGTACAAGACTGGTTCTAAATATCCATCCAACATAATTTATATAACCAACAAACAACTAGTCGCGCATGTTTTATTTGGTCCTGACTATTTTACAGAAATACATTGGCCCGAAGTTGGCCGGCAGGAAAGGTAGGATCAAGTGTCCGTATTTGAGTCCTATATTCCTACCTAACCTAAACACACTCTGTACCGACTGGAGCGCTGGTGAGAGATCTCTGAAACAAAAACACATCAGGAGATAGTCACACGAGGGGGAACGGCTATAGTCAAGATCTGCAAACTTAACAGAAAATAAAATACAAGCTCATGAATAACATAAAACACATCACAAAATAAAGTTAAATGGGGGAGGTAGAGCGTGCGTGTGTGTCTGTGTGTGCATTAAAAATAAAAATAATAGTAATATATTTTTACATGTTATTTATATTTAATTTTATATATATAAGAGGAAAAAATCCTTTAATTTTTTTTATATATATATTTTTTTTCATTCACTACTGTTATTCTAACTTAAGATTAGGACAGGCACAACATCCAGTCCTCGGCCTTGGATCGTGAGACAGCCTGGCTGAACCTCACTAATATCGCGAGATTAGCGTCAGTTATTTGTACAAATGTCACCCTGTCAATAGGTGGTTTATCAAACTCACATGATTGCCACTTCGATGTTCGTCTCCTGCCACACCTGTCGGAGAGCCATGTGGACAACTCCGTCGTTCTGGATGGGCGACAGAGAACACGTGGAGTACACGACTGTGCCACCAGGGCTCACTAGCTTCAGTGCGTTGCTGGAGGGAGCAGGGAAGTTTTTATACCACAGTAAAACTAGAGATGGGTCCAACTGGACTTCTCAAAACTAAATCTTAAATTTTTGTTTTGAATCTCAAATTCAAATTTGAACCTTTAAAAATGTACAATTTTAGTTTAAGAGAGAATATTTGAAATTGAATTCTTGGTGCCAATAACAAATGCTATAATGTTATAAAAAATGAGGATAACGTGAGTTATGTTAAAACGGAGTGTGGCAGGATGGAGTGGTTCCAAATAAAAAATGGAGTGAAGCAGGGGAGTGCCCTTTCACCATTACTATTTGCAATGGTAATGGAAATAGTCATGAACTAAGTGGGAGGAAAGAATGAAAGCCATGTTGTTTGCTGATGACTTGATGGTATGGAGGGAGAAGGAAGAGGAAGTACAGAAACAACTACAAGAATGGAATGAGGAAGTAAAAGAGTGTGGAATGAAATTTAGCCTGGCAAAATGTGACGTGATGGTAATGACAAGGAAGAGGATAAAGCTTAGTAAAGCTATAAGGTTGGATGAAGTAGAGATGAGAAAAGTAAAGAATGTAAAATATCTTGGAAGCGTGATTGATGCGAAGGTTGGAAGTAGAGAGAGGGTATAATGAGAAGAGGACAGAAGGGAGAGTTGTTCTATAGGTGTGTAAGAGACCAGCTATGGAGAAGAAAAGTAATCTTGAAGTATAACAAAGTGTTGTACAACAGAAACATGGACAGTGAATATAAGAGAGACCAGGAGAGCCTGTTAGCTGTCACCTGGTGACACAGGATTACATGAGATAGTAGAGGAAGCAAGACTGAGATGGTATGTACATGTAATGAGGATGTTGGAGTACATGAGATAGTAGAGGAAAGCAAGACTGAGATGGTATGTACATGTAATGAGGATGAAATAGGAAAGAATGCTATGGAGATAAAGTATGCAGGGAAGAGACTGCAAGGGAGATCAAGAAAGAGATGGAAGGAGCAGATAACAGCAAGTGTGTGAGTTGAGCAGAGAAGAATCAATGCAAATAAAGCAGGACAGTGGTGAAAGTTAAAAGGAAGATGGATAAATTTTTAATAAAGTGACTCAGCCATAGGCTGTAAACAGTCGATGATGATGTTGACTGTGAATACCTCAACAGTTCTGCCTGAGTCTCCGGAAGCTTCAGTCTTTCCTTGGTCCTGGTTGGTCTGAATATGTTATTGTCGTTCTCGTGTAGCGAGTGTCTGTCGGTCGTACAGGGGACATCCACTAGGATCTGAAATAGTTCACAGTAGAAATCGGTTGAAACCGGATCTCAAATCTGATTCGCATAAAATATAAATATAGTATTTTGATTCGAGCTTATAGTACATTTTTTCACTAAGATGTACTTGAAACTGTCTTGCACTAAGCTATTTGTGTTCAAACAGACTTACACCAAGATAACTTTATACTAAAAAAAACTCAATGGCTTGAGCCCGCGGGCTATAATGACCGAGCGGCCGCCGCTGTTAGCGGTGATGTTGTTAACATTTGTGGATAGAGGGTGTTATGTGGTGAGTATGGCAAGCTCTCCGGCTGTTAATCTCAGTTTTCTAGACCAGAACCGCTACTTATTTATTCAAGATATCTTCCTATACCTTGTTTGTCTATGCCTCCTGCTCCTTCACTTCAACAACCGTTTACAAACCACATCCAAACAAGTAGAGAGAAGTGGAAACAATAAGTAATTTAATCACCAGACACACAATACAAGCATCTATTCGAAGCTCAGCTAAGCTGTGAATACTAGCATATCTCTAGAAAATAGTACAAACCTCAGCTAAAATGAAAATGTACTACAAACATGAGATCAACTAACATCGCAATAGTAGCGAGCACTGACCTTGTTGTAAACATTACACTCGGCTATATCCCTGCCATCCTTCTGGGTGACCTTGAGACGGTCCCCCCACTTGTCCAGGTCGTACAGGAACTGATGCATCACAGAGTGGATTCTTTTCACCCTAGACTCCAGCACGTCGTTGCACACCAATATATCTGCGCAAAAACACAAGCAGCACATCGTTACACACCAATATATCTGCGCAAAAACACAAGTAGCACGTCATTACACACCAATATATCTGCGCAAAAACACAATCGAGACAAACAGACACAAGATTACCCACTTGTTCAAAATTAGCGGAGTACTTTGGGTAGCTTGTGAGTGAACTACCAGTTAGAGCTATACAAATGTGTACTACTAATTACGCCATCGTGTTATGGATTAAGGAGGTTGAATTTATAGGAAGTGTTCTTTCATTTGTGTGGAGGGAGAGTGGAAAACCATTTAGGAAAAAAAAAAACACTCAGTACACCCAACTGGGATCGAACCCCGTCATCGGAAGTCTAGTCTATTGCAAGAGTGACGCCTTGGATGTTAAAAAACAGCCTTTAACCTTCTAAACTATAGGTCCTGTGGTACCTGGATACAGAGTCTGCAGCATCATGAGGGACTTCCCCCCTGGAGCAGCGCACATGTCAAGTACCTTGTCCCCTGGTTGCAGATCCAACGCTAGCACAGGGAGTAACGACCCACCGTCCAGAAGAAAATAATCTGAAGACATTACAAAAATACTCTATTTTGTCCAACCTTATGTTTTTTTTCTTTTAAAGAAATTGAGTTTCGCACACAAGTGGTAGAGAATATTTAAACAATTATTTTTTACATCTATCCATGCTACTTATTTTCCTAAAAGTTAAAATAAATACCAGCACCTACGTAACAAATTACAGAAAACTAATTAAACTAGAGATGGGTCTAATGGACTATTTTAAGAATCCAAATATTGAATCCTAATCTTTAGTTTATCCGTACATTCTGAATCTCAAATCCTTATCTTATAAAACATGGTAGATATAAGAGATTTACTTTACTTCATTCTTAAGTTACTCTAGCAAATATGAATAACTAAATATAAATATTTTATAATAATTAGTTCATTAAAATATCTAAAATTAACATTTTGAGATCTGGGTGATAAGTTTATTTAATAATACCGTTGGATTGAACCAAGAAAAGGCAGTTTATCAGCTCTAATCTCATTAAAAATTTGAAAAAAATAAAAATTGTTTTTCCTCCAACTCAAATCTAAAATTTTCTCAGATCCTGAATATTACTAATGATTTTAGAGTCAAGGAATTAAGAGTGTCCAGGATTTGAGAGAATTAAGGATTCGAGTGTGTCCAGGATTTGAGAGAATTAAGGATTCGAGTGTGTCCAGGATTTGAGAGAATTAAGGATTCAAGTGTGTCCAGGATTTGAATGTTCCAACACATTTTATACAAGTAAACTCATCCAAATAACTTACTGAACACGCCAGTCGAGGCTCGTCTCGGCGAGGGGAAATAGGAGACATTTCCTCGCTCAAAGGTGAGGACGTGAAGATGATCGGGGAAGTTGAGCTTCTGTTCCTTCTCGACGTGCACGGGGAAGTCTGTGTCCTTCTTGTAATAAGCGTAGTGCTCTGACTCCAGAACAAAGTCCTCCATTCCCTTGAGTTTCGTGGCGGGTACAAACTCGTACAAGGCAGATGCCGACAAACCAACGGAAGGATCTATAAGGCGGTGAGTGTCGTATTCCGCGCTCTCCAGGCTTGACTGCAGAGAAGCAGCGTGGTGGCTCTCGCTCGAGGGAGCTGGGGGCATGTCCTCATCCGCTCGACTTGCCAGTGACGGCTCTAGCTTGTTTGGTCTATCCTTCGATACACCCTCGTGTTGAGGGTACACAGACTCAACCTCCTCATGCTGTTTACTAAGCATCAACTGTTCCATCTTCTGGTCGAGTTTGTAAATCTTTTCGAGGTCTTCCTTCCGTGTTTGGGCGTTCTTCTGTTCTTTAATATTCCTTTCCTCCAATTCAAATAAAGTTTTAATATTCAATGCACCTTGGTTCTGTAAATTATTGTTTTAACATTAACAAACACAAATAAATTACTTAATTACCTGTTTTGAGCCTTCTTTCCACGCTCTGTGTAACACCAAGTAGGCATTTAACCTAACCGCTTTCACCCTCCAATCTGTGTTATGTGACCTTTAACACCAAGAGTGGATGTCATTATTTCATGGTGGAAGATTTTTGTGACACTTAAAAGGGGACTAACATTTAATATCGGTCAGAATATGAGGTCCATAAGTTTGTTTACCAACGGTTAACATGAACACTGTGATGTACTCAACTTCACCCATGTAACACCATGTAGACATTAGAGCTACCCATGTAACACCATGTAGACATTAGAGCTACCCATGTAACACCATGT
>CABFWB010006852.1:0-24930 GCA_902151455.1 Timema bartmani
AGCGATGACGTCATCGGGAAAACCCGTTACCTGGGGGAGCAGAGGGGAGGGGGAAAAGCCAACAGCCAATCAGAGCGAGGTGGCGTGGTTACGTGACCAAAACCGACCAATCAGCTCGCTGTTTTATCTGGTCCTACTATCTACTACCCTTCCATCATTTTGCCAGTTTCCTTGAAACTCCTTGCTTTAAGGCTGTATCGTGCAGATAAACAAAGTCCCCCATGTCATACATTTTGTTTGTAGTTTTCAGGTCATAAAACTGTTTTTGTTTCTCTTTTACATTTTTATTGGCTTGCTGCTTTGTAAGCCTCCCTCAATCTAACTGCTAATTGTTTTGATGGTCCGTTCTCTAGGGTAAGGCTAGGTTCAAGATCATCTCCTTAATATAGATTAAGTAATAAGGTGTTTATTAGGTTACTGGGTTTTTGGTGCTCCTATAGGCCATTACTGCATATGGTACCCACTTTCTGTGATTCGTCAACGTACTGGGAGATCATGTTTACTATCGTGTGATGGAGTACTTCTACCATTCCGTTAATCATAGGGGGGTAAGGTGTTGTCTGTTATGTCCTTTTCTGGAGAAGTCTGCAGGTCTCTTTCAATAAATTAGAAATACAATTACTAATCTGGTCGGTGAGTAAGCGTTTCGATGCTCCATGACGTAAGACGATCTCCGTTACGAACACTCTGGCGATTGTCTCAGCATTCTGGTCTGGTATGGCGAAAGCTTCACGCCACCTCGAGAAATGATCTATAAAAATGAGCGCATACCTATTTCGATTATTAGATACTGGGAGTGGGCCTACTATGTCCATGGATACTTGCTGGAATGGATCTGATGTCGGTTCATATTTTCCTAATGGTACTGTTATCTTGTTTCCTGTTTTCCAGTGAGCACAAGCGTCACACCATAAAACCTCATTTTCAATGTCAGTCGACATGCCATCCCAAAAATAGCTCTCTTTTATAATAGCTTAAGTTCGCTTGACCTCTTGATGACCACTAAATGGTGTAGTGTGATGATGTTCAATCACACGGCCTACTATTGACCTTGGAATCAATAACCCCCAGTTGTTGTCTTCAAAGAAGTACAACACTGAATCCTTATCAAAAGATATTTTTTGTAAATTTCCATTTTACAAAACTAAACTCTTATTTTTACAATACTTTCCTGTTCTTGACGTATCACCTCTCTACTTAGTAGAGGTACATATTCTGCCTGTTCAATTTTGTTTATTTGTCGACTAAGTCCGTTGGCATGTGGTATTTTTATACCAGGCTTATGTGTCACTGTAAAATCAAATTCAGCTAATCTTACTGCTCAAAGAGTCAAACGTGATGAGGGATCTTTTAAACTAATCATCCACTTCAGTACTGCGGGATCTGTTACTGCCTCGAATTTCCTCCCGTAAAGATAACATCCAAAATATTTAGTTGCTCAGACCAAGGCTATAGTTACTCTCAGCTTGGTATAATTGCCGTGACGCATAAGCGACAGGTCTTTCCTCTCCTGAAAATTGCCGCGACAGCACGGCACCAATTGCTGTCCCACTTGCGTCTGTCACTAATATGAAGGGTTGTGTGAAATCCGGGTATCTCAATACTGTTTCACTACATAGCACATTACTTAAGGTGTAAAGTGCCTGTTGACACTCCTTAGACCAAACCAATTAAATTTAAAATTTAATTTTGTGAGCTCAGTAAGTGGTTTTGCTATTTTATCGTGTCCTTCTATAAAGCGTCTGTAATAGCCTGATAATCCTAAAAATGCTCTTATGTCCTTTACGTTAAGTAGTGTTGGATAGTTACGTATGGCTTCCATCTTCATGGGGCTAGGTTTGATTCCCTGATCTAAAATCAGTTGACCTAGATATTCTACCTATTGCCAAGTATACAGTGCTAGGCTTCTTATTTACCTTCTATTGATATGTTCTGTCTTCCTCTACAAAGTATCCAGTGCTAGACTGCTTATTTATCTTCTATTGTTATGATCTGTCTTCCTCTACAAAGTATACAGTGCTAGTATTCTTATTTACCTTCTCTTGTTAATGATCTGTCTTATCTTCCAAGTATATTTGTGCTCTCACTATATATTTGAATCTCTACAACATTGATCTGGATAAACGAAACAATATATTATTATTGTTTCCTTATCTAGATGGCAGTTTTTTATATACATTTTCCCAGATAGATTTCCACATGCCAGTATTCATTTAGAATAAATGATATTAATTGTATACAATCCTAAAATAAATGAGGCGATAACTAAAATATACTTCAGGATAAATACACAAATTATATCATAAAAGTATACTTTTAAAATGACCAGAAACTAATGATTTATGTTTTAATGTTGTCGTTTTAAAACTTTCCGAGTAAGTTGCCATCACATTTACAGGAGAGAATACGATACAGATAAGCAAAACGAGTGCTATTTATCTTATAATATACGTTATAAGGTTTTTAGTATAATTTTTTTTCTCAAACTATTTTCTTCCAAAAGAATCGGATATTAGCATACTTTAGGCCAACATTAATGAGATTTTGAATTAAGAATATTATTGTGTTTATTCACGCACGCGTGAAGAAGTCGATTTTAAAATTGTAATTATTGTTGCAGATGTTACCGAAAACTTTCGTCTCAGGGTTTCACGATGAGGAAGCTGTTAGAAAGATGAAATATTCAAAACTCGGCGATACAGACTTGGAGGTTTCATTCCTAGGTCTTGGGGGAGGAGCTTACAGTCGCCTATATGGGTGAGTGCTGCTTAAACATATTCTTACCGTCACTGAATTGTCTAAATACTCATCATCTATTAAGAGAGCCACAGTGATTTGTTTTACAAAAGAGATTATTATACCATTTGAATGCCTCGAATTAAACTAACATGCAGTTTTAATATAGGTTGATTTATTATATTATTATTATTATATTTTAAATTAAATTAAAGGGTTTTATGACATAAAAATATACACGTTTAAAAATAAGGCTAAGCAAGCAAATAACACCACCCGACTCACATGACAGTAGAAACCTTTCAAAATTAGCTGTGTTTTGGTACAGCCTGCGATTTGCGAGTTCATGAGTTGCGAAGTTGCTCACTAGCGAGAATATGATTTTCGTAAGTTACAAAATTAGGGGTCCAGTCACTGAAAGGAGAGCCCGTAGGATTCTCGTGTACGGTAATTTACTTTTGAAATTATGATTCTGGAAACTTTAGGGGTTACATAAAGTCAGGGTAGCTTTTTTAAATCATGGTACTCTCCAAAATGGCGGCCATTAAATATGGCGGAAGAGCCATTTCCTGCAGACCCTATAATTTCAGTAACCAACTATCCGATCTTAATAATTTAGTTTTTATATTAAAGGAAATAAAATGGTCTTTGATTTTGCTTCTTATGATTTTTTTTATATTTCCTCTCTGTGTTGTTGAATTTGACCATTTTTGACAAGGATTTGACTTTTATTGACAATCCAATTAAACATGATTTGCAGCTGAATGAGTGGGGATAATAAAAAAAAACCTGAATAAAAGTTTTTGGAAATTTAATTTACTACAAGAATCAGAGTACATATATTTCAAAACTCCGTTTTGTGATGAAGAAAATGTCCTTGAATGACTGGGTACGCAGTTTACCACACGATCACTCATCTAATCGCATCAAGTTTACAAGATAATGGTCAGTATAAATTATTTTAAATATCATGCACGACCAAATTCCTCTTTATTTATAACTGACGTAATTATAACTTATTACAATTATTCGCCCATGCCTTGTGCGCACTTATTGCCAACATCAGGGAGAAAAATTTTATTTAATTTTTTATTTTGCATAAATTAATATTTTAGTCTACATTTTATTTTCAAGCAAGAAAATAATATGTAATAGGGTATTAAGAATTTAAGGTTTTTAGAAGAAAAAATATTTAATATTCAATAAAACTGAGATTACAAGTAGATTTGCTGCCCTGCTGGCTGGTCAGCTGTAAGTATAGTAGACATACTGTTAGTATCCTGACAGGAAATTATCTGTTAGTATAGTAGACATACTGTTAGTATCCTGACAGGCGATCAGTTGTTAGTATAGTAGTAGACATACATTTAATTACAGATGTTATTGCTAAGAAATTTAGGCTTTATTTTATTGAGTTGCAATGTGTAAATTTGTATGTTCATATTGAATAATGTGATTTTTATTTACATTGTAGCGCTATACAACACTGTGAAATGTTATCTCACCTAGGTCATGGTTACCGTAATCGGTTTTACTTTGTTTCAAGATAATGAGAGAAAAAGAGAAAACATAGATGGTATAATATTGACAAGAAAATCCAGAAAAATAATTTCAACCAAATGTATAATCCATCAAAAATGCAGTCGTATTCAAACAAGTATGGAGAATAGGAGGAATAAAATTTTGGAAGCAGCTGCAATCCGAGAAGATGAAGTAGCACATAGAATCAATCAAGATCCAATACTTGACATAATGTATAATGTAAGTAATGAGTGCTATAAAAATACACACTGAAAAATGATTTAGATAATCTGAATAAGAGAAAGTTAGAGCCTTCTGAACAAGGCATTTCTCATACGATAAATTTTTAGAAAAAATGACAAGAACACGTTGTTCTAGAGCTCTTCGAAGCACACATATACATCCTTTTAGAAAACTATGTGTTATTTGTTCCAAACTGAAGTTAAAAGGTAATCTTGAGAAATTTTGTATCTCCGAAGTTAATAGAGCCAACAAATTTCTCGAAGCCACAAAGTTTTTCCACGATGGAGTTTACACGAACATGTGACTTACAGAACATAGACGAAGTATTTGGAGCTCATCTGTACTGCTATCAGAACTGTAGGCCTGTATCAGGATATTTTCTTCAATATGAACAATGTATAGTTGTAAACCTTCAATGTTTGTTAAATACTCAATTCTACTAATGCTGGTCTAATGTACGCTGGAGAGTATGAGTTGAATAGTATTTGAGACATGGGAAATAGCCCACTACATAATTAAACATTACTAACAAGGAGCTGAAAATACGTCTTACTAATCATTATGGTGAAAACATACGCTTTTTCCACCCTCTAGAAGTGAATAAATCTTAAACGGTGTTCCTTAAATCCTTCCCAGGCGATATGGCAGAGAAAATTTGAGAACACAATAAAACGATGAATCCAGTAAGATAATAGGCTAAAATATTAAGGGAAGCATTTCAAAACGTAGACTTTGATCACCAAGATAGATTTTGTCACGCTCAAAATTTAGAAGGTGCGTGGAAAATCATTGCTATCCCAAACTATAATATTGTATTTTTTTCTGAGTTTTTTTTCCATTTTGAGACAAATGATATACGAGGCTAAGAAGACAACAACCTGCAAGAACATTTTTTAAGAATTCAGTTAAAGACTTCTGCAGGATTTAGAAAAGTATTTGCTGCGTTCCAAATCATCTATCATGGTATCCATAATGGGCGGAAATGAACACCACTTCACATTATGATAGCACAAGCAGTTCATGATATGTGCAAAAGTAAAAATCTAATAACAACTCTCAATCATTTTGGGTTAACTAAAAGTTACAGTGAGCTTGTTCGAAACCACGATGATTTAACAAGCTACACTGTAAAAAACAGTGTCATGTATGTACCACTTCCTAGCCATTTTAGCAGGGAAACATTCACATTATGTGCATTTGACAACTTCGATTGCGATGAAGCTACTCTTTCTGGTATAGGAAGTAGTCACGAGACTGTTGTATTCTTCGTTCAAGAAAAGGGTAAGATCAGTCTTCATAAGCAAAAAATGTCTGAGCCAAATGTAATTCATGGAGAGAAAGTTTTACAAACCCTCTTACCATGCCAAAGACTCAATGAGCTCAACCAGCTTTGCCAGCAGACTACATAGTTGATGAAAGTTATATAAAGTGGATCAAGGTGATTATGACCTCATCACCAAAAAGTATACCGTCTGTTTTTTTTTTATCACGGCGGAGTTTGCCTGACGCTGTTGAAGGAAGTGTAAGATTTGTTTGTTTAAATCAATTAATACCTTCATAGAGTTCATTAAACTCTGTTGTTACACAGGAGAGAGTACTATCGATCTCTGTTGGTTTTATTCCGGTGATCCCTAATAATGTAACTTAATATGGTACTATATACACTGCTCTTAAGAACTTTCAGAACCTACAATGTCAATTGAAACAAAAGTAATTGCCTGTATCAGCAACGAAGGGGTTTGTCACACAGTGAAGGATACAACTCTGCACAATCCGCAAGAATTTTCTGATATTGTCCTGTGCCTTGGATCATTTAATATGATTAAAATTACTTTTGGGTGTATTGAGAAATGTGTTTTGTATAGTGGTGCTTAAAACATTTGGGCTGAGACTAACGTTTTTGGAGTTAGAATTTTTAAATCCGTAATTAGTGGAGCTCATTATGTAAGATATATAAAGGACACCATTTTGATACGAATCAATGCAAAGACTTCAGTGGTGAGAATTTTTAATGAACAAAAAAATAGAGAGTTACAGCGAAGAGTTGACAA
Organism: Timema bartmani; assembly: GCA_902151455.1. Classification (NCBI taxonomy): domain Eukaryota; kingdom Metazoa; phylum Arthropoda; class Insecta; order Phasmatodea; family Timematidae; genus Timema; species Timema bartmani. The sequence goes on from CABFWB010006852.1 coordinate 6,552, forward strand.
AAGTGCAATCGCTGAGGAGTTCAGTTAACGATAAATTCAAAACCTTTACTGAAGAAGTGCAGAACATATCCAAAACCTTTATTATGAAATACTTTGCAGAATTTAAACAAACACTGTCTGAATAAAAGTGAGACTGCCAAATTCTGGATTGAGTTCATTCACTTAGTCCACTTAGTTAGAGATTATGATAAGATCCGACAGTGAAGGAAACTGGCCCCATCACCTCCACACAGTTGTAATAAAATATAATTTAATTTGGTAATCATTCTAATCTAAATTTTCCACCTTTCATATATTTTTAATTAATGAATATTTTCAAAATGTGAAACTCAAAGCATCCATGTGTGTTATGAAATTTTCTCACACTTGGGTGACTAAATATCTTTATTTTTTTACTGTTGACAAGTAAATTTCATCTCTCGCAGTTAACTCCACCCCTATTCTGAAAATTTAAAAATGACACCTGGACACGGGAATCAAACCCGGGACCTCTGGCTTAGTACGACAATGCTTTATCCACTTAGCTATCCAGAAATCGTCCCGTCCCGGGCTCGATTCCCGTGTCCAGGTATCATTTTTCAATTTTCAGAATATGATACCTAGATGGAGTAATCCTTACTAAAAACATAAATAATAGCTTTCGCTATTTGATTCCACCCCTATTGCAAACACTTGTGGAACATGGCTAAAAGACATGTTCTCCCTCTCTCTATTTTTTTTCACTCCATCTCATTCTTTCACTTCTCGAAGGATAGGCCATGGTGTAAGTTAAAAAAAAAGGATGGTTTTGAAACAATTTCCTTCGAAATATATACTCAAAAAGAAGGTTCCTTTACCCAGTCGTTCCATGACTTTACAGAGGAACAATCAGCGTCTAACTAACCTAAAATATTCTCTCGTCAAACAACCTTACAGAGGAACGGTCCACGGCGTGTTAAGCTGCCGTCTCGTGTGTGCCAATAAGATTATTCTGAATAAACTGGATTTATATTAATAAAGAATAAGTTTCAACAAACTCAAGTATTATATATATATATATATAAATAATATAAATACAAAACCCACATAATCATCACGACGAACTTGAACCCAGGACTCCCAAGAAAGAGAATCGTACAATCCCCTAAATTCCCACTTCACTAATTGGCTCGACAACGAGGGACACCCAGAGAAGGACTCCCCAAAGAGCACGAAAACTCAACTCTTCAACTTGACTCGACAACGAGGAACTTCACCAGCGAAAAATAACTCTTCACAATACAAAATATGGCGAATAATTTTTGTAATTTATAGTTACGTCAGTTATAAATATAGAGGAATTTGACCGTGCATGATATTTAAATAACTTAGACTGACCATTACCTTGTAAACTTGACGCGGTTAGATGAGCTATCGTGTGGTGGACTGCGTACCCTGTAAACTTCAAGGACATTTTCTTCATCACAAAATGAAGTTTTGAAATATATAGACTCTGATTCTTATAATAAATTAAATTTCAGAAAACTATTATAGAGGGTGTTTTCGATATTATTATTATTATTAGTAATAATAATAATAATAATAATAATAATAATCAACTCTAATGGCAAAGTTAAGGCTACCGCCTTTTCTTACACTTAACCAATACAATTAAAATGAAGTTTAACAAAATAATATATATAAACACACAAAAAATATAAAAACTAGAGCTAAAATACACAACAATTACGTAATATGAGAACGCACGTACACACATACACACACACACACACACACACACACACACACACGCAAGTTCAGTACGTCTCACACTCCTCAATCTCACGAATGAGCTTCCATACGCAGATTATTTGTGACTTTTCGCTTGAAACCATTCAATTCTAATTTCTCTACATCGTTGGTTAGGGTATTCCATGAATAAGAAGCTGAAACAATGAAAGAATTTGAGTAATGATTGTAATAATGAAGAGGAATGAATAAAGTTGAGTTTTCTTGTGATCGAGTGTTGAAATTATTATTAGAGTTGAGTGAGCGTATACGTGAAGAAAGGTATTGTGGGGAGTTGGAAGTCAATAGTTTCTTTATGATGGTCATCGAGTGTATAGTTCGTCTTTCTTTAAGTCGTAGCCAAGTTAGTCTCTTATAGGATGGGGAAATATGGTCACGTGAACGGAGGTCAAATATAAATCTAACACATGTGTTCTGGAGTCTTTGTAGTCTTGCCGCAACTTCAGCTTAAACACTACATGACAATAGTAAAAAAGCGGGAGGATAAGGGATTGGATAAGAGTGGATTTCATATTCATTGGTATACAATTTTCAGCCGCTTAAGTGAGTGTAAGGCAAAGAACACTTTTTTACATATTTATTTTCACATGATTATTCCATGTAAGGTTTTCATTTATATGTAAACTAAGGTTATTAACAACAGACATGAATTAAATTGGGGTGTTATTTAAATTTATTTGTTGTACAGATGCGAGATTCAATGAGAAAAGTAATCTTTTTGACCCTATAATAAGTGATTGAGATTTTTTAGGATTGACATTAAGACCATTTTGTAGTGACAATCAATATGAGAAAGAGAGGATAATAATTAAAGTTGGAAATCATCGGCATATAGATGATGTTGAGAATGTTGCAAACAACTTGGGAGATCATTTATAAACATCGAGAAAAGGAGAGGACCAAGGACCGAACCTTGTGGCACTCCAGATGTCACTGAACGCCATGTTGACTGAGTGTCACCTATCATGACACATTGTTGGCGGTATGACTGCATCCATTGAGCTGAACTTACTGAAAAATGAAAGTTTGTTTGTAATTTAGCAAGAAGAATATCGTGGTTAATGGTGTCAAAAGCTTAGCTAAAGTCCAACAGTGCCAACAACCTATCCATGGCTAATCTTATATAATCAGTTACATTTATGAGTGCTGTGGTAGTGCTGTGACGTGGTCGAAACCCAGATTGGTAATTGTCTAGTAGCTTGTGATGATTTATGAAGCTATAGATTTGTCTGTGTACGATATATACAAAGGCTTTTGATAGCGCTAGAAGTATACTTATAGGTCTATAATCTGTTACTGAAGAGGTTGGCAAAGGGGTTTCTAGGGATAGGCCTCACTAATGCAGATTTACACAAAGATGGACAAATTCCTATTTGTAGAAAATGATTAAAAATATCTCTTATAGGGTTTAGACGTAAAAAAGTTTTTTTTTTATAAATGTGATTGGAATTTGGTAACTTTTTTATGGATTTGTTTTGATTCGCTTAATTGACTGTACAACATCTGCTAGCGATATTGCATGAAAATTGAATTTATTATGTTTTGAGAACTGAGACACTAAGTTAGTTAGAGTCCTATTTTTTTGAACGGGATCAATTAAATTAGGAGTATTCACAATCATCATCAGACGATATGGGGATATCAGTGTTACCAATACGTTTGTATCCAACACATAATTGTCTAAGGTCTTTCCATAAACCTTTAGGCGATTAGTTATGTGTATACATAAGTTTAGCATTGCGCACGTCCTGTGTACATCTATTTCTAAGTAATCTATATTTATCAAATAATTCAGATGTTATGTCAGGGTTGTTTTTACGTGATTGTTTAAACAGTCTAAAGGCAGCATCTCGGTGGGACATTAGTACTCGTATATTCTGAGTCAACCAATGGGCAGGTGGTCTAGTAACCCGTTTTGTTTTAATAGGAGCCAGTCTGTCAAACAATCCGAGTATCATTTCATTCAAACAATTCACTTTTCCAGCAACATTATTAGAGCTAGTACATTTTGCCAAGAAATGGATGAGGCATCTTTAATCAAAGAATCCTAGTCCAAATTTTTGAGGTTTCTAGCTTTAATTAATTTAGGTTGAAATTTAGGAATGTTGAGAGAATAAGATATAAATATAAAATCATGATGTGAGAGGCTAGGTGCAGCTATCTGTCCATGATTCAGTACTTTGTCTGGATTAGAGGTCGCAATAATGTCGAGCCAAGTATGTGAGCTAGATGTATGATGTGTTGCCTCAAGTGTACATATAGTTAACTTACATGAAGTCAACATGTCAACAAGTTTATGTTTTATCGGGTGAGTGTGAGAATAGATCCGTGTTGAAATCTCCCATTATCACGACATGGTCATAATTAACGATATGAATCATTATTTCAGTTTCAAATGCTGTCATATACCCAACTTTAGGTGGTTTATAAACTACAGCCAGCAAAATTGTTTGTGTTTGTATAACTATCTCTAAAATAAGAAACTGTGGAGGCACTATAAGGGCCAGGAGATAAAGAAAGTACAATGTAGTTTACATCACTTCGAACATACATTGCCTCTCCCCCACCTCTTTTCTGTTCACGATCGTTTCTAATAAGATTATAATTGTCCAAGTGGACAAGTGAATTAGAAAGGGAGGGGACAAGCCATGTTTCTGAAACTAAAATGGCATGAAAGTTAAGAGTTGAAAAAATATCCTGGAATTTATGAACATGAGTAGGTAAAGATTGTGCATTCACGTGTGAGAATTGTAAGCTCGAGGGTTGGGAGAATGAAATCACTTCAACGGTTCGCGTAAGGAGGGGGGAGGCTCTGTGTCACAGGTGTTTATTGGACAGAGTTCTTGGAAGTGTACACTAGTTGGCGCTAGTGGTGCCAACGTTTGAACCTTACTCATAATAGAAGAAAATAAAATTCAATAAAAACATGCAAAAACTCATCCAAGAAACCGAGGAAATGCGGAGACTCACACACACGCACACAAACATACAGCTTAAATTTAACATGATAAATAATAATAATAATAATAATAATAATAATAATAATAATAATAATAATAAACAATACTGTTCAGCTGCAAATCGTGTTCAATTGTCAATAAAAGTCAAATCTTTGTCAAAAATAGTAAAATTCAACTACACAGAGAGGAAATATCGAAAAACAACAACATAAGAAGCAAAATCAAAGACCCTTTTATTTCCTTTAATTTAAAAAAGAAATTATTGAAACCGGATAGTTGGTTACTGAAACAATAGGGCCTACAGAAAATGGCTCATCCACCATCTTTAATGGCCATCATCTTGGAAAGTACCATGATTCAAAAAAGTTACCCCGAATTTTTGTAACCCCCCAAGTGTCGAGAATCATAAATTCAAAAGTAAATTTCCATACATGAAAATTCCACGGGTCCCGCTTCAGGGACTGGACTATATGTAGGTAGTCACTAGTCTAAAAGCATAGAATATTCGTTATTAATTAAAATCGTTTAACTAATCATTAAAATCATCAAATTCAAAACTAATTATTTTCACCATAAGAATATTAATAATTACATAATGTTAACACTAAAATACAAACATTACATAGTTGTTAGCTTTGTTGTTTAGCATCTTATTTATTCTTGTAAAAAATAAGACACTTGAAACATCGAAACATGTGAAGGATACCTATCGTTTGTGGGGAAAATACTAGACTTAAATTAATTTAATTACAATTAGAGAAATATGAAAACACTCCCCAATCACATCTTGTGAAGTAAAAAGGAGTTTCATCTTACAAAATGTTGCTATAAAAGAGGAAAAATATGGCACCAGAAAATTTAAAAATTCTTGGTTATACATTTTTATAAAAAATAAGGAGAATGTTAAGAATTATTATTATTAATAATACACATGAAATTTTTTGTTCCAATGTAAAAAGTTTTGTAACAAACACTGTTTAATAAATTGGCAGAAACAACCAGATATTCTATTCTTTAATATAAAGCCCCCTATCATCATTATCGTCATTATTATCAACTCTTTCAAGCCTGTGGCCGGGTTAGTTTAGTAAAATGCCTCCATCTTCCACTACTCTTCCTCCTGTACCTCCATTAACCTGTAGTACCACTTTTGAATTTTCCTCCTTTAATTTCTTCCATTCTTTTCCTCTCACTTGAACACTTTCTGTTTTCTGCTCCGCCCTTCTATTTCTTGGCCATTTTTGCGGTCTTTTTCCTACATACTTCATTTCCAACATTTTATTCGGCATCCTCTCTTTTTCCATTTTCATTACATCCCATACCATCTCAGTCTTGCTTTCTCTACTATCTCATGTACTACTTGTACACCTACCTTTTCCCAAATAACTTCATTCCTAATATTGTTACTCCACGTGACAGCTCGAGTATGGGTTTGTTTCGGCCACCAGCTTACTAAGCCTGTAATGGTAAAGTCCTTTCTATTGCGTGCAAATTTTAATTCATGCAAGTATTATTTCGGCCCACAATAGGACAGTTCTTGGGGAAAAAAAATAATTGGCAGTACTACTTGCGTGGTGGAGTTTCGAATGTATCTGCATATTTCAGACATTGTATAGGTCTATGTCGGGACTTTAATTTGCATGTAAATTCTGACTCTGCTGATCAGGCTCAGTTCTGACTAAATACTCTTAGCATTTATAAAGATTTAGCCGCCAACAAACGGACCCCATTTGTCATTTTTCATTTCATCCAATAAATATTTTGAAGAAAATATTCTTAGTTATGAAACTTATGCGGCAAGGAAATATTTTAGCTAGCTTGAGATGATAAATAAAATTTTACGCAAAACAATATTTATAAAAAGTAGCATGTACTTATAAAATGTGTCTTTATTTTTTTCAATTTTTTTTACTGGTTCACTTGTGGCACAAAGTTCAACACTTCAAATTGGTATGGTATTTACAATGTGAAACTGAAGCTAGAAATCTTCTATCTACGAACAGAAACCGCAAATGCCCTTTACAAAAATAATCCCGGGTTGATATGGCAGGATATCCTTGGCTGAGGATAAGGGGCGGATTATATGAATACTTATTTGGGTTCGTGATTGACGTTAGACGTCGCTTTTAAAGCGTTTGTTAATACTACTATGACTAATACAAATGTTATGCTAAAATTGCAGTTAAAGTGAAGAATTTAATGATTATAGAGAGGCGAGTGACCGAACTAGGTGTTATGAGGTTTACCTAATGGCCTGTCTGACTGCTAGGTGGTCCCTGCATGGTCGTCGAACCTGGTTTCCTGGACTTGAGTGGCAGCCTCAACTGGTATTTGACGAACCCGACGACTTAACCCGCGTGGCCCCGTGACAGGCATCATGACAGCCTAGATTACGATATTCTGTAGTCATCCTAGATGAGCTCAAGATCTTCCCCTTTTAACCGGGCCGCTGGCCTGGTTCCTAGCTCAGGACTGTTGACACCTTTTGCTTCAGTGGTTTGTTTGTTTATTGAATCATCATAACAACCTCGTAACATTCACTATGTCACTCGCCACTCACAACATAGAATGTTTACACAAACATGCCTTCCAATTGAGGCCGTTCGATGAAAGTGTACAGCTTTATCGTTCTTAAATAGTAGGTGTCCATCCGAATCTTAAGTTAAGTTATGAACATTTAAGTGGTGCACAAAAACGAAAGAAGAAAAAGTATTTGAAAAGGCTAATTCAAAATTAGTAAAAATAGATTCAGTTTCTCGCTCAAATGTGTCTTCTACAGAGATAAGTCAGACAAGTGATATTCCCAGCTCTAGTTTAGTTAAGCATTTGTGAAAATGAATAAATTTTAAACATCAAACTAGTGAGCCTGGTGTTTCTAAACATGAAACTAGTGATCCTGGTGTTTCTAAACATGAAACTAGTGAGCCTGGTGTTTCTGAACACAAAACCTGCGAGCCTGGTGTTTCTAAACATGAAACTAGTGAGCCCGGTGTTTCTGAACATGAAACTAGTGAGCCTGGTGTTTCTGAACCTGAAACTAGTAAGCCTGGTGTTCCTGAACATGAAGCTAGTGAGCCTGGTGTTTCTGAACATGAAACTAGTGAGCTTGGTGTTTCTAAACCTGAAACTAGTAAGCCTGGTGTTTCTGAACATGAAACTAGTGAGCCTGGTGTTTCTGAACATGAAACTAGTGAGCCCGGTGTTTCTGAACATGAAACTAGTGAGCTTGGTGTTTCTGAACCTGAAACTAGTAAGCCTGGTGTTTCTGAACATGAAACTAGTGAGCCTGGTGTTTCTGAACATGAAACTAGTGAGCCTGGTGTTTCTGAACATGAGACTAGTGAGCCTGGTGTTTCTGAACATGAGACTAGTGAGCCTGGTATTTCTGAACATGAAATAACTGAGCCTGATATTTCTTGTAAGGAAGAAAATGAAAGTAATCCAAATACTTATAAATGCTTTGAATGAAACAATATCGCAAAAGAATCTCCAACTGATCGTGCCAACTTTTCTGAAATTTTAGACATGGAGACAAAATAATGTATAGTTCACCATGGGCCTTGTAAACCTAAAGGATCATTTCCGAGAGATCCTGAGCAGAATAATAGATCTTTTTCTTCGAATAACTATGAAAAGGAAACAAAAACTGAATTTAAAATTGAAAGACATTGACGTACGTGACTGGCAAAGTTTGTCAAAAATAAATAAATTAAAGCTTGAAACTAGTAATTCACATTTAAAATGATGTGTTGGTTTCAATTAATGGAAAAGAAAAAAAAAACAATGAATATTGGTATTGAGTTTTAAAGAAGGAAAGATATGAACCAGCAGTGGAAACAAATATTTGACCGAATTGTTAATGTTACTCTCGCACAAGCAGCGTCCAACCTTGCATTTCGAGGTTGCAGAGAATAATAGTTAGGAAACGTTAAAAGTGGAAAATTTTTAGCCAGTATAGAATTGCTCTCTAATTATGACCCTGTGCTAGAGCAACTTATAAGTAGGCCTAAGGAAATTGAAAAGTACCTCATTCCCAAATTCAAAATGAGTTAATCCAATTTTTATCCAAAAAAGTTGAAAACGAAATGTTAACTGAAATAAAATCTGCTGAATTTGTCTCTATATTAATGGATACCACAAAATATATAAGTAAAAAGGACCAATTAAGTCAAGCTTACCGAAACATCACTATTTGTAAATACTCACCCGGAAAGCCCACTGAAATAAAAATAAATGAAAGCTTTTTAGGCTTCAGAGGAATAAAGGACCTGACTGGTAATGGATTAGAGACAGACATTCTAAAAGGGATTGAAGAAAATCCAATAAAAGGAAGAGGAAGAACTCTAAATCTTCAGAGACTGTTGTTTTCAAGAGGAGGTGTGTTGAAAAAGTAAAACATATTGAGCATTGGCTAAACTTACTTCCAAAGATTCCAAGTCATTATTGCAGAGCTTCATCTAAGAAAGTTTATGTGGAATCCACATTTCGTTCTTACCTTCACATGTACAATGTTTACAAGGAATCGTGCACTGATAAGGAGGTCGCTATTCCTGGAAGAAACCTAGTTTTGGATGTACTGAAAGAGAAAAATATTGCAATACATATGCCTCGTAAAGATCAGTGCGACATTTGTTATAGTCACAAAGTTGGCACAATTAGTCAAGAAGAATATGATACTCACATAAAGAAAAAGAATGATGCTAGGGCTGCAAAGAATGCAGCAAAAGAATCGTCAAGTGAAGAAAAACTGATAGTTTCTATGGATTTACAAAGTGTGTTGTTATGTCCGAAGACCCTTGTATCAAAAATGTATTATAGACAGAAATTGCAAGTACACATTTTTACTATCTATGAACTAAACAAGGGGGATGTAACATTGTATGTGTGGCACGAAGGTAATGGAGGTGTTTCTTCTAATAAATTCACATCTTGTATTGTGGACTTCATCACTAAGCTTCCATCAACATACAAACATGTAGTACTTATATCTGATGGGTGTAACTACCAACACCGCAATAAGGTTTTGACTAGTGGCCTGCGTGATTTGGCTCATAACAAAGGACTAACCATTGAGAAAATTTATTTAGAAAAAGGCCATACAATGATGGAAGTTGACAGTGTCCATGCAACTCTAGATAAATATTTTAAGCCACCTATAAATTCTCCATCTGATTATGTGGCACTAATGCGCTCTGCACGACAATCACAGGCTTATAAAGTTAACGTCGTAGACTTTTCATTTTTTAAGAAGTTCGAGAAAGTGCCTACAAATTTACAGTCACTGAGACCTGGACGTAAAATCGGAGATCCAGTTGTTACTGATATTCGAGCGCTTCAATACTTACCAAACGGAGAGATGCTATACAAGCAAGACCATACTGCAAAGTATTAGCCCCTACCTCAACCCAGAAGACGATCTAGTAGCCTTAATATTGAGCCTGGACCATTATACAATGGTCCACTTGCCATTTCAGAATCTAAATACAAGCACCTTCAAGAAATGAAAGAAGTCCTATGACTATGACTGAGATCATTATGCTTTCTATGATAGTTTAATCTTCAAGCCAGATAAAAAGAATTAATAAAGGCTGTTCAAATTAAATACATTGCAAGACTATACAATGATCAATGTGGCAATGTTTTTTCAAATAATGCTATTTTGATGTTTTTATTTAAAACCACAAAGTTAGTAATTTTTGTATTTTATTTGCTGGCTAATTGTAGAGGCTTAATATTTTTATAGTAATTAGATGTGGTTTACAAATGAATGTTTCAGTCATAGTCATATCCACTGGATTAATATATTACTAGCCTATTTATAAACATTACTTTTTTGTGATTTTTTTTCATATCTCTAATTATAAATCATATTACTTAGCACAATTCTATACTATCCATTATGTTTTAAAATATTTATTTTTATTAGGCCTATAATTATCTTAAACTTTCTTTGAACTGTCACCTTTATTTTAATATAGAGAAACCTTCCATGTGTCAGTTTATGATCAGATAAACAAGGTAAATGAAACCTCTTATGTGTTGTTGTTTTTTATTCTATTTAAAAAAAGTAAAGAACGTTTTATTAAAATATGAAACAGACATATTACGAAACAATTATGTTACTAAGTTAATAAAATCTATTTACTATTAGCTAATAATATAGTAATATCAGATAAATTGCAGTTGGCTTATGTTCATGCAAGGATGCATTGCTATAGCCATTCAAAATAGCACCCATGTGTCTCATAAAGGAAATAAATATCTCTTATGTGCTAGGTCTGACATGAATTAGTTTTTTTTTTGCTGGTAAACTGTTAGTTAATTATGTATTGGTATAATTCTATAACGTAGGTTCTATTGCATAGTATTGTGAATAAAAAATTACAATTCTTAATATAGTGGTTTCATTATAGGAATGTTTTTTGCTCCTCCTGTAAAGTTATGATGGAAGCTCATGGGAGACGACAACGACGATATGCAGGAATGAAATATCTGAGTGATTTGTTTACAGCACTTACTTCTAAATTCTGTCAACTGCGTCAGATAAAGACTTAAATAAGAAAGCAATTAAATTCCTAGTGGAATGTAAATAAGACCTGACAGATGAATTTCCTTCTCAAATTCAAAGCTTCAGACTTGCTTTGATGGATGAGATAAAGTCCAAAATATCAATTAGGGACTTGGCTGATCAGTTACTAACAGATAGTTACACCCTGGAATCTAGCATTCCAGACCTTTGCACAGCTTTTCTGTTGTTTCTGACCTTAACAGTGACTGTATCAACAGCTGAGCGATCCTTTACAAAATTGAAATTAATAAAGAATTATATATCCAGTACCATGTTTCAAGAAAGACTAATTGGTCTCATCATTTTAAGTATAGAGTGTAAAAAGCATTATAAATTGACATAAATGAGGTGGAAAAAGTTTGCATCGCAAAATATCAGCCGATCATACCACGGTAAGTAAGATTCAAGAATAAATTAATTTATTTGTTGTATCTGGTTGGTGATTTATTTACAATGCCGTTTATGATACTAAATGTTCGAATTTACTAATCAATACGTATTATTTAATAAAACAAAAGAATAACTGAAATAAGTCATGTGGAGAGATTATAGTGAATAATCCTAAATAAATGAAACTAATTATTAATTTAGTAATCACTCCCTATATTGACTGTTCAAGACATGGTTTTGCATTTAATAATAACTAAAAAGATAACCAAGTATTTTCAGCGGAACCTGTTCGCATTGTCTTAATCATGATGACCTGACAATGTGGACAAGGCTAAGTGAGAGTACTTGGCTAGATTTTAGTTAATATTAAATACAAAACCATGGATAAGACATTCATTATAAGGTGTTATTACTAAATCATTAATAATTTAAGCTTGTTAATTATTTATTATCACATGTATGAAGGTAGTGGGCTAAATGACTTTGCAGGCTGGGTGTCCGAAAATAAATATTTTGGAGGGAAGGGGGGTTCAAACTTAATCTGTTACGCCAATGCGTTGATACAATGAGGTCATTACATCCTTCATTAGATTAATTCAATCAAAGTCTGTACTGTTCCTGTAAGACTGATACCAACTGTTGAGATCTGTTCCATCTTGAACTAAGAATGTGTTTAACAGTAAGAGGCGATATAGCGTGAAATGATTAGTGCTGATATTTTTGCCTGATATCTTTCACTATAATTACCAGTTACATCAGTAGAGAATACATCATCATTTAATTTTATCTCTAAATATAATCGGTCATACTGGATTGTTCATTAAAAGAAAGGCGAGTAAAGGAGCCGAGCCGCACCGCACCGCATTTTCTAACAATTTTATATTCTTTATAGACTGAGTTCTACCACAAAATAAATTTGTATTTTATTTTTACTTGCATAGGTTTTCACCTATTTTCATAAAATTAAGTTAGCTATTAATTACGAAGAATAAAGTTTTAAGTTAGCTAGTAATTAAGAAGAAGAATGTTTGTTTTTCAATAAGTTGTCGTATATAATATTGTTTATCTTGAACGTAATGTTGGAAACAATGACTACAGCATCACACATGCAATGGCTGTGAAAGAAATGCCTAGTTTTACAAGTTCTGACACAGTGACTGCCAATCACTGTGAATAGTCACTGGTATAAACCACAGCTCTTTTAAAACCAAGGTCACTGTGATCACCGATATCGTAAAATCACTGTTTCGCTCATCCATACAGTGCTTAGTGGTTAGCATGAAAACAAAGTTCGGAAGCTCCCGAGCATTTATTTCCGGTGGTACAGTAGCCCCATGGCTTCTTTGGTGCTAACTGACAGCTCACAGCTGACTTCTGACAGTCAACATTTAGGTATATACCTAAATTTTGACTGTCAGAAGTGACAGCTGTTAAACACATGTTTTTGCAGATCATATGGTTCGGCGTAGGGATACATAATTTGGTCTGGTAACTTTTCAAAGCCGTCAGCTGTCAGATGTGAGCTGTCAGTCAGCACCAAAGAAGTCATGGGGCTACTGTAGGTGGCTACACGGTCTGCACCGCACCGCAAAAGTGTGGAGCAATGCTCTCTCGATGATTCATCCGCGCCGGTGTGGTGCGGGGTGGACTCGTGTAGCCACTTGCATTAAAAAATATGGATAGCATTCCACCGGAAAAATGCGGTGCGGTGCGGCTTTGTGTATCCGGTCCTTAAAGTGGATAGCAGTGAATACTAAAAACTATTTCTCGAACTATGAAAGTATTTATTGCCTATTCACTTAGTTTTAGTATTTACATAGTTCAATATTATTTGATTTTTAAACAGGAAATTTGATGAAGAAGAAGCCATAGCAAATATACAGGAAGCCATCCGTAAAGGTATAAACTATATTGACACTGCCTTTTGGTATGGACAAGGTCAATCAGAGGAAATACTTGGAAAGGTATGTACACACTCTGAGCTAAGCAATTTAACATTATCACTGAGAAATATTAGTTCATATATACTCTACCTGAGGTAAACAAACGTCTAAGCTATTTTCAGATGGTACAAAGGTAGATATCATGTTGAGTTGGTACAGAGATATACCTTTACTCCCATCTCATGCCTCTAGTGCAACAATTATTTAAAAATAACTGAACTCCTTGGGTGTCGTCACAGTGAGGTCCATTGACCATAGATGATTGTTGTGATTTTGTCCAATTTTATTTTACCCTATTTGATTTTTGCCCCATTTTATTTGATTATTATTCTTTGCCCCATTCTAATATTTAGTTGTAGCATTTTTTATTTCCATCATTTGAGGATTTAATCTATGTTAATTATTTGATTCAACTCCCTGAGAGGATTTTGCGTGTCTACTTTATTTAGGGTGGTTCGGCGTGAGCTGTGAGCCCTCCTTAAGACCCCTTTCTTATTTTGAAGGGATCCTCTCGTATTGTAGCCTGAGGGAGTGTTTTAGGCGTTTCCAAAATGTCGTGCGTTTTGTCCCTGAAGTAGCTGACCTTTGGAGTGCAAGATGTAGCTAGTAATCGGTGTTCTACATTGGTACGTCAAGGACCCTTCTAACGTTTCGCCCCCTGGGGTTGGTCATTGAAATGACCCAGGCCAAGAACCCTGTTCGCACATCTACTAAAATAAATTTACCAACCTCTTTCCCTTTCATTCTATTCCTGTCACCTCATTAATGGTGTCAATGACGATTATGAGCTCACGTTTGGAAACATTTCAACAATCGAAAGCATGTCAGTTCCCGAAAATACCTGTAACGTGATTTACCTTTTACGGTGTTGAAATGGTTTTTCTCTGATGAGAAGGGGTGAACAACCAAACAATTACTATTCCCCTTTTAATACCAAAAGGCTTTTGGATCTCAATAAAGGAATTTAGAATTTAGAGAAAATTCACAAGCCTTTTAGTGGAGTTATGTCATATTGGTTCTGGATCAGAGGATTATGATAGAGCAAGATAATAAGATAAATATGGTATACATCTCGTCTAGCAAGGGAGATGACACGAAGGAGATCCAGACAAAGGTAATGTCGAAGCTCAATCCAGCAAGGGGAAAATTCGTATCCTGTCAATTAGGCCAGCCGGTAAGGTTGTGTTAGTTGAGACTGAAACTGTTGATGACACAGATAAGGTAAGGAATGGAGTCCAAGCACTTGAGGGTCACGAGGAACAAAGAAGGAGAAGACTATTAGTCACACTATATGACGTACCAGTGGACATGAGTGAGGATGAACTGAAGGACATGTTTTACCGACAGAACCTAGAAGGCAAAATAACGAGAAAGGACTTTGACAAGGACTTTCTTGTTGTTACGAGATGTAACAGATGCAGGGACCTGGGACATAGGGTGAAATTTTGCCTTAAGAATGAATATGTCTGCGGGCCTTGCGGAAACGTAGAATATGAAATTAAGGACTGTAAAGAGAAAATAAAGAAGTGGATACCTTGCAGTAGTAGAGGAAAAGAAACGTTCAAGTACCCTAACACTATGGAGTGTCCGACATACCAACATTTGCTGGACAGACAGATACAGAATACCGACTATGAGTGACGATATACCTGTATTGACAACTGTGCTAAGACGTATACTGGACATACTTCGAAGTATGTACAAGAAAATGCAACGGAGTGGAAGTAAAGGTAGGTCTGGAAGCAAAAAGAGTAATTCACCATCACGAGTTAAGAGGAACATGAGGAGGGTGGAAGAACATAGGGAACGTTCAAAGGTATGGAAAATAGAAGATGAGGTTAAGATGGTGGCAGTAGAGCAGGAGTGAAACATTGTAGGAGTAAAAGCAACTAGGGGAAAGGAAGACCAGGAGGAATAAGTATCGACAACTTTGGAGGAATACAAGGATACGCGGAAGCGGTGGGATATCCATAGATGGAAGTTCTGGAGGAAAGGCCCAGTACTTGTACACGGAGGAGATAAAAAAGGAACAAGGAGAGGAAGAAAGAAAGAACAAGTACCCCGAGGAGTTATTTAAGCAATTTGGAGAACGGAAGGAGGCTAAATGTGTAGAGGAGAAGAAAGAAGAAAAGGTTGTGGTAGAGGAAAATAACTTGAGTGACCAAGACGACTTAATAAATCAGAGCCACATATACAATGACCTTGAGGAGAATCTCCAATTACACTGATCAACAAATTGAAACTATTTTTGGTATCTGGCTTGTAAATAGGTGGATATAACTAATTTTTGGGTGCTGAATTCAGTGGAAAAATCAGATTATCTTTATTACGTCACATTTCCCAGATACAAAGCACTAATACATATACAATAATAAGACATTAGCAACTATTTATCATTTTAAATGTAAACAAAACATAGCCCTCGGAACTCACTTATGTTTTCTTGATAGTGTAAAAAACTAATTTAAACCAACAAAAAGCAATAAAATAATTCACATTAAGCAATGATATTAATATTTACAAAATTTAATGTAATTTTTCTTAGACAACCTGGGATGACGATGCTTTTCTTTTATAAGATGTTTCATCAGTCTCCCTATAAAGAAACCAACAGTATTCGCCCATCATCGAAGGTTTCTAGTGTCCTTGGTAGCGATGCTCCATGGTCAGGATACCTTGGTGAAAGCGTTCACCCTGTTCGTCACTAACAGTACCACAATTTTCTGGGAAAAAGTCAAGATTCTAGTGTAAAAAGTGAATTTTTAGTGACATTCTACACCCCATGTTCTTGTAGTTGTCCAATAGATCACTCACTATGGAAACATATGTATCGTCTCTTTTGTTGCACAAAAAGCCTTAAACAATGGCTCTGAAAGAAAACCAAGCAGCTAACTCGATATTTGTAAGCTTAGCATTAAAGGTTGGATCTTTCAACAATGCCATAATTTGTGGCCCAATAAATATACCTTCTTTTAGCTTTACTTCACTCAACTTGAGAAACATTTTTTTAAATGATTAAAGGCCTGATCTTCTTTATAAAGAGCTTTTACAAAGTTCTTCATCAAGCCTAACTTTATATGAAGCGGGGGCAAAATTAATTTACTCGGCTTAACCAATGAGTTAAATTTAACTTTTTCCTTTCCAGTATTGTATAATTTCGTCATAGGCCATTCCTTGACTTTGTAGTGGTTTTTGGTGTCTCAACTGTCCTACAAGCACAAAAAAAAATCAGTATTTTATGAACAACAACATGAGCGACAACTTTAAAATCACAGGAAATCTGCCACTCATAATCTTTATATTTGATTCCTCCATCAGCAAAGCCATACTTTCATAAGTTTCCCTCATGTCCACCGCGTGCACCAAAGACACTGATGGAAGTGTGTTATCATTATGCAATAGCACTGAATTTAAGCTTGTTTTAATGAATCAATAAATATCATCCACTCATGTGGATTATGTTGAACACCCAACTCCATCATCAAACCATTCACGTCTGTGCACACACACATTAAATTCTTCATTTCAAAATATGCAGGCAAACAGCTATTTCTGGTTCTAAAACTTGAAATCTTTGTAACTTTCTCTAAAAGGTTCAATTTTTGCAGTCTAGAACCCAACAGTTCAGCTTGCTGTTTATAATGTTTCAAATCGCGGACTAAATCGTTCAGTTCCTTCTGTTCTATAAGGTGAGGCGATCTGTCATGAGTTTAAGGGATATACTCTTCCGAAGGTCGTGCATCTTCTGATTCACTTTCCTCTGATGGTTCTGATGCAGTGGTTTGCAAGTGACATGCACGAACAGGTAGGCCTTCCCCATGAGGCACAGGCATATGCACTGAAGAAACATTAGGATATTTAATTGTATATTTAGTTTTACTGGAATGTCCTGCAATATTTTTCATGCAAAAATAACTCTTCATATGATATTTTGGCTCGCATCAAACCATTGGAACAGCAAACAACATAGCTCGGCGGTTTTTTTAGTCCATTCTATAGGGGTAGTTGTGCAGGTTATGCAAGCAATATGAGGTGCAAAGGGCTTATCCTGACCTCCAACAGCACAATCAAAGTACCGTTTATAAGCATTCTTAACTAAATAAGTTATTGGCTTTCTTTGGGTTTTTGAAGTGAACTTACCACATACATAGCAAAAGTTATAGGGGTGGTTTACACAACCATAAAGTTTAGTAGTTGGCATTATATAAGAACACTGTACTAACTATAACTTAAATATAAGAACGTCTCACTATTTCACACAAGAAAAGCAAAAACACACAATAACACAAACTAATATATCAATAAAGAGAAATGTACAAAGTGACTAACACCATCCAAGTTTCAACACGCATTAAACAACAAGGCTAACGTGGCTAGCTGATTCCCCTCTAACGGCCAATGGTAGTACCATTCCCCCTCAACTAAATTGCCCTGCCATGTAGTGAATATTATTAGAACTTCTTCCATCATTTATTGCATCCAAATACAGAGTGCAACCAGTATAGTGAGTGATAATTCATGAAAAACAAAGAGAACACAAACAACACAAACATCTAAAAAAAGTTAAAAGCAGATTAGAATTCTACAACCAAAGATATATATTAATTGATGTAACACACACCAGATGCAAAACGGATGCTAACCAGTGTTATCAAGATTGGAGGAGCAACAGACTTTTAATTTCGCTATGAGGCACATAGTAAAAACTGGTCATGAGAAAGGAGCGTCCATAGCCTTCTCCCCCCCCCCCC
>CABFWB010006853.1:0-29429 GCA_902151455.1 Timema bartmani
TACATGAAAAAACTACGGACAAGATTTGGGGGGTGCAATGTGGTTTCTTGCCAGGTAGAGGTTGCATGTACTAGATATTTGCATTGCAACAAGTGATTGAAAAATTTATGGCAGTAAGGAAGAAAGTTTATTGTGCAGTTGTTGAATTAGAGAAAGTGTACGATCGGGTGAAAAAGAGTATGTTATGGAATGTTCTTAGAGAGTATGGTGTGAATGTATGGTTAGTAAATGTAATTCAGGCGGTGTATGATGGAAGTAAAGCTTGCGTTAGGGTGGATGGAGCTTTGAGCAAATGGTTTGATATTGAACAGGGTGTTATGTCTCCATCGTTGCTCAATGTTTTTATGAATAAGTGTATGAGGGATGCTTGTGATGACGCGGTTGGTGTACAAAGTGAATGTGAGACTACTGTTATACGCAGATGATGCCATATTAATAGCTGAGAATCAATGGGACTTTCAGAATGCCTTTTGAATGTAGAAACAGGCAGAATGGATCTTCGTATAAATGTATACAAAACTAAGGTGGTAGTTTTTGATGAAGATGAATAAGGAAATAAGGGCCAGCTTGGTAAGTGTAAATGGGAAACTGTTGGAACAAGTGAACTATTTTGTGTATCTGGGCAGAATGTTATGTAAAAATGGAAGGATGGATGGTGAAATGGACAGATGGGTGACTGCATTTCAGAGAGTAGTTGGATGTATGTGGACTGTTGCAAAGAATGAAGTATTGAAAGAGGCAAAGATGGCAGTATATATATAAGTGTGTTAACACAAACATTGTTTTATGGATGTGAAGCATGGGTTTGTAAACACAAGAACAAGGTGAATGTGGTTGGAATGAGATATATAAGAAATGTAAGTGGAAAAATTTGTATGGACAGAGTTAGTAATGAAAGGGAATGCGGTTTGAAAGGGAATACAATAGATCAATGTGAAAAAAGTGTATTATGTTGTTTTGGGAATGTTGAGAGGATGAGTGTGGATGGAGTGATGAAGCAAATATATGAAGGTAGAGTGTGTGGTTCAAAAAGGAGTAGGCCATGTAATACGTGGCTAAATGCTATAAATGAAAGTTTTAAAAAGAGAAACATTAAGAGTTTTAAGAATAAAAGAGCTATATGCACACTTCCTTGCCAACCCCAACTTTCTCCTCCATAACACATTAGCTTAATTAGTTCATATGCATGTAATCCAAATGGGCAGGAAAACATGATTGCAAAAAAAATTATTAAATTTTATTCTCAAAGCAACTTGTACACCAATTTCCATTGATATCTTGGTAGGCTAAGTTTAGCACTGTTGATTTAACATCACCTACTAACTTTGCGACTAGCACTGATATTTCTCACAAATCAGGGGCAGATCATATGTAATGGGTGGGTACTAGTGCAAATTACCCTCCAAAACTTACTAATCTAAAAATAGAAATTTTATTGTGTTAGATCTAGTGAACACTTTATTTACATTCACAATCGTAATTTCCAGAGGAAACCTCCCTTAGCCTCACTTGTGGTAACATATTTTAAGACATGATGCTTGAAATAGATTGGATTATTGGTGATTATTGGTTTTAACCTCATTGGGTTTTGAGGGTATGGTTTTCCACATGTGATTTATCCCTATTTTTTTTATGCCCTCTCAATAGCTTTTAAAGGCATCCCTGTTCATCCCAACCCATATGCCTCCAGTGTTTCACCTCCACCCCCTTCACCCTCTTAATTCACCTCATCCTATACATGTTTCCAACAGCCACCACTGCCACTAATATCTAATTACACTGATAAGTGAACTTATAATTCCTTATTAATCAATTTTGACACTCAAATGATGATTACATTAATGACTACCATAGCCTATTTCCAAACTTTGTATAATCCTATGTAATTTAACACCAGAAAGTAATGATAACTTTACTTTGAACTCTACTAGCTGAATATACAATCTTAGATAGGGTTAGGGGAGTGGCAAAGTTTCAAAAAGTGGATGGTGGAAGAGGCAGAGGAGATATGCGGAAGAATGAGCGGAAATAGAAGATTTAAGGAAACTCCATGGTGGATGAAAAGGTAAAGGAAGCAGTGAATGCTAAGAACAAAGAATTTAGAGGATGGCTCACCAAAAGAACAAGAGAGACTGAGGATAATAATAAGGAGAAAAAGAGAAATGCAAAAAAGATAGTAAGAGAAGGGAGAAAAACATGGATGGAACAGTGGACAAAAGTGCTACAGAATGATGTGGAAGGAAGCAAGAAAATATTGTATAGTCAAGTGAGTCATTGGAGGAGAAAAAATAGGAAAAGGGAAGGATAATGGAGAGGAATGAGAAGGTAAATAAGCTGCAGAAATCATATTTTGATAGATTGTTCAACACAGAGGGGAAAGGATTGGTATAAAAGAAAGAAGAAGAGAAGGAATTAGATGTTGATATAGAGGAGGAAGTAGCAGACCTAACCTGGAAGGAGGTAGAAGAGGCCTTGAAAAGGATGTGGATGGGAAAGGCACCAGAAGTGGACGAACTCAGGGTGAAAATGGTAACAGCAGCAGGAGAAATGGGTCTACAGTGGTGGTCTAGAGTAGTAAGGGCAGTGTGGAGGGAGAAGAAAGTACCAGAGGATTAGACAAAAGGTATTATATTACCAATATTCAAGAAAGGGGTTAGGAAGAGGTGTGAACATTACACTGAAGTGTCAATGCAGGAAAATGTATGAAAAAATTCTGGAAAGGAGAACGTGGAAAAACGAGAAGGGAAGATGGAAGAGGAGCGACATGGGCTCAGAGAGAAGGGGTTAACGATAGATTTAGAGTTAGGCAATTGATAGAAAAGAGATATGAGTTTGGAAAGGACTTGTAATGGCATTTATGGATGTAGAAAAAGCTTATGATAGTGTGGATAGAAATAACGTATGGAAAGCAATGGAGGAGGCTGGAGTGTAAAGAGGAGTGGCTAGGAGAGTAAGGAATATGTATGATAATAATGCGAGCTGTGTAAAGACAGAGCTAAGGTGTACAGAGTGGTTCCAATTAAAAAATGGAGTCAAGCAGGTAAGTACCCTCACACTATTACTATTTGTATTGGTGATGGAAATGATAACGAATAAAGTGGCAGGGAAACTGGGTGAGGACAAAATGAAGGCAATGATGTTTGCAGATGACATGATGATAGGGGGGAGGGGGGAATAAAGAGGAAATACAGCAACAGTTGCAGGAATGGAATGAAAAGGCGAAAAAGTTTGTAATGAAATTTAGTATGGCCAAAAATGAAGTGATGGTGATGACAAGGCAGAGAATAAGCCCAAGAAAGGTGATATAACTGTATGGTAGAGTTGAAAGAAGCAAAGAGTGTAAAGTATCTTAATAGTATGATTGAGGAAAAAAGTGGTTGCAGATAATATTATATAGTGAGACGAGGGCAGCAGGGAGAGGTTTTCTACAGGTGTGTAAGAGACCTACTCTGGGTGGAAGAGAGTGCAGGAGGAAGAATGGTGGTAGGACAGAGGGAGATGGAGGCATTTTACTAAAATGACCTGGCCACAGGCTTGAAATAGTTAATGAAGATAATGATGATGAGATAGGGGTAATAATATACCAAAAACTGATATAAATTTAAACAAATTTAAATTCCAATAAAATTTATGAAATTCTAATTAAATTGCATATAAGTTAAAGCTTTTCCTGTTGGCCATTGGCACATGTTTCATATATTTCTATATTTAAAATTTTTTAATGCCATCTTAAATCTCAGGTTGGCAGTAACACTAAATTAAATTAAAACTTACAATTCCAAATTTGACATAATTTAAATTATATTAAATGTTTATCCCCCCAACCCCAGATTACTATAAGATAAATTAATATTTATTTGAATGTATCTCAGACAGCAGACAATGTTGAGGGATGGAACGACTCTTCCTCCAGCAGATCTTCTCATGAGACAGCTCATAGACTTGGCGAATGCTGAGAATCCTCCTTGTGCCAACTGTGATAAACGGGACAAAACCTCTATGTATTTTTGTTCCACATGTGGTATGTATCCATTTGATTTACTTAAATATTTTATAGAAAATCTTTAATCTAGTGGAAGATGTAATTCAACAGAGAGCACATATTTCTATTGTTATATACTATAGGCCTGCAGTGTTTATAATATTACAGGGTGACCTGGTGGTCTAGGGGTAAGATGTCAGACTTCTGTGCTGGGGGGGTCCGGGGTTCAATCCTCGGTCCCGGCACAGATATATCTGATTGACAAACTCTTCCTTCACCTCTGACAAGACGTGTATTAATCACAACTTGTGAATGTGTGGAATGCCAGGCCTCCACCATGGTTCAGATCCCACGTTAAACTGTAGGTCCTCCATTTTATCTCACCTACACCCTACCATTACACATTAGCGTGAGTGCGTATAACCCGAACGGGTAGTAAGACGTGGTGTTAATAATAATAATAATAATAATAATATAATATTATATTACAAATCACCACTTTATTTTGGCAGTGAGGTGTTAATAGTTTGATTTATTTTGGAGAACTCTATTTAAATTATTGCAACTGTTAACGTAAATGCAACACTGCTGACGTTAATGAAGAAGTTCTTGCTATTTTTTGTTCAAATAAATAAATAATTATACCTGTAAAATCTCCTTTAGTTGAATATTTTGAGACACAATTGTAATAATTTAAACTATAGCTTTATATAAAATTAAACATTTTGGAGGTGCTTTAAAAATCACTAAAATGCTGATATAGGCAATGCTTTGTTGCTGTTGCAAATCAGCCTCATCTTTGTACACATTTGACATTAAAACACTTTTCTTTCATCCAGCTCTAGCAAGTCAGGTCATCTAAATCATAGTGCTGTTAAACATTGCTACACAAGACTTTACACATGTTTTATTCCAAACCCTTATAGTATTGACATTTGTAATGTCGAATAAGTCATTTTACTCTTGTATTTTATTACTGAATGCTCATATTTACAATTTTGACCAAAAAAAAGTTTGTATCAAATCTTATAATCAAAGATAACGGGGTGAGGAGGATGCATTTTAAGAAACTTTACCAATATGTGTCAGGATTTTGGGAAAAACACTATATTTTAGAAACAAATTCCACCCCAACTCCCAGGTAATGATAGGTGTACTGATTACTCGTCTAACTTGCTGAAATCTATGTACTAAAAAGTAAGAGCAAGTTGATTTAAATGAGGTACTCTTTGTTCATCATAAAAGCTAGTAAGCTTACCTTGCTTGGTTTCACCAGAGTTCAGCTTATAAGTTTGTGCATTGTGCAATTTATGTAAATGGAGTGTACAATATTTTATGTCAACGATTCTCCATAATTACTGGAAAATAGGTCTATTTCACTTTATAAAGAGGCATTTTTTGATTCTTTTTCCTAGATTTACTATTTTGTCTACACAAAAGTTATTTGTAAATAAAAGCAGTTAAATTTCAAATAGGACTTAGTTCACATATAATTATAATCTTGCCATACTGATTATAAAATGAGCAAATTCAGTTTTATACAAAACAAATTATTATCTTAAGTTTTAAACATTATTTGTAACTGTGCTAATTGTTCTTCCTGTCTTATTTGATCTTAATAATTTTATGAGTTCTCTAAAAATTCCAATTTTTTACTTTAAATACTCTGAAACTCCACTTTTTTATCTCTTATATATGCTTTTTGTTTAAATAGACTCCAAAAGTGTAATGTAACTTCTGATATCTATTTTTAATTTACTCTGCGCTACTCATTGAAAATAAAGGTGGTAAATTTGTTGCTAGAGAAGTCTCCTTAAGGAGATCATACGTGTCATATATACACTAAAATTTACATTGTTACATCTGCACCACTAACCCCAAAAGAAAATGTCTCAGCCCAAAATAGTTCTTTAGTATAAAAGTTTTTTTAATCGGCACACCAAACATTTCTTTCCTTTATGGTATCTTCCCTATAAATGGTTTGTCTGTTAAAAAGTAGCAAGATAATTAAAAACAACTTTAATACAATGCATGTACTATACACTCTACAATAATACAATAAAATACATTTTTGTAGTCCATGTTTGTTATTTAATTTAATTTTGTTTTGTTTTAGTTTTCACCTTTCATCCACAAGTTTTTCATTGTAGTCATCAAAACAATTGTTTTATTACTGAAGAATTTGAAATGGCTCCTCATTGAAACTCATCTCTGGTGTGATGTTAAATTTGAATTATTGTTTTGAAGATGACTAGTTACTAGGCACAGATTTGAAACAAGTAAGCAGAGATCAAATAACATTTACGATATTACTTCATAGCCAGGAGGGATGCAATAAAATAGAAGGAAAAAGGCTAAAATTAAATAAATTGATGTCCAATATTAGTTCTTGAAACTAGACAAACCATGAAGGTAGAAAACACACTAATCGAGTCTTTCATCCAACTCACACGGGAGTGATTCTACCAGACATATTGCTACACTTGTGCTATATGAGGGAATTGTTATGCATGTATGCAAAAAGCAAACTAAAGTAGTAACATATTAATTTTATACTCACTAGAGTTGCATGAAATCCATGGAGAAAAGCAATAACTAATTTAATAAAACTTCACAGATAAGGGGAATAACACTAGATTAATTTTTTAACTACTAAAACTTTCTCATCACTGTATTTTAGTTGTATATTTTTTCTAGCTATAAATATGACTAAAATTTGAAAGTAAAATATTGTTATTGAAGTGCACACAAAATGTCTGCCACCATGCATGCCAACTGAATTAATTTATTATTTTTATTCAATAAAAAAAGGCTAAATAAATACAATTATTAAATATTATTTTTAAAGTTAATAATTCTGCTCAAAATAATATTTTATACTTTTACATTAAGTCAGGTCATATTAAAATACCTTATTGTAGTAGTTTATTTTCTATTAATAAATTTATACCTATATTAGATAAAACTTTTTTCTTCTTCTAGTAATTGCACCTTATATAATTTTTGAACACACAAAAAGTACAGCAAAATGAAACATTTTTTCTTTCATTAAAGATTTGAAAAAAAACAACCTTTAATACATTATTTAGTATGCTGATTAAAAATGTATTTTCACTTTTATTCCAGGATGTTTAGTTTTCAAAAGATGACATCTAAACTTCCCATACAATGTTGACACACACACAATGACACAGTACATGAAGCTAGTGAAACATACAAGTCAATTAAAATACACTATAATTAGAATAATCTGACTAACCATACTATTGCTCTGAAATATCAACGTCACACACACACACACACACACACAGTATTAAGCATTAAAATTTGTTGGTGTATAATCTGAACAGGTAGTAAGACGCAGTACTGAAAAAAAAAATGTTGTGTTTGGTTTTATTTGTACATTTGGACTGGAAAGCATCTGGCAGCAATCTGCCAGCATATCTTTGTTCCAGGATCCTGGGTATCATTATTCCAACACCTCAATAAAAGGATAAATGAAATAAATAAATGAAAAGGTTTTTCCTGATAGTAAATTCCACCAAGGTTTTTGAGAAAAGACAAGGTGTAGGTGTAAGAAATTTACTTTCAATGATATAAGACTTCCCTTTTTATGAACTTACACTTAGTAGTTTTTGGACCCCATCTTTGTATGCAAGAGACGGGCCACAAAATAAATTTACAGAAATTAGGGTTCTGTGAGTACTCTGATTTTGAGCTTTGAGCCGAGCTTGATATTAAAGCTCGAGTTCTAGATTGAAAGTTTTGTAAGCTTTTTATTTTCAAGCTTCCTCTTGTATGTATAAATCAATTTTGAAAACATACTGGTATAGGCTATTTAATTCAGATGCCATCGGTAGTGTCACTTATCAATCATTTGGTAACTTAAACATATTGTTAAAATTAATATCAAATCTCACATTAGTAATGTAATAGAGCTCTTAAACTACTTTCTACTGGTATAATAGTTAAAATTAATATCAAATCTCACATTAGTAATGTAATAGAGATCTTAAACTACTTTCTACTGGTAGACTAATCCAATTTTACCGTCTCCATTTTGAATGTCTTCGATTGTAGTTGTATTGCCATGACAAGGCAATAAAAATAAAAATAGTTAAGTAGACCACTAAATACAATTAATTCTTACTATTTTCACTAATTTTACATAGCCCATTTCATAAATTATGATTTCAGTTGAATTAAAAGTTTAACATTGATAATACGTATTGGCAATAAATATTTGATCAAACTTTCCACATTTAAATTTAAAAAAAGCACTTACTATTTCATACTGTCTACTAGAAATATTATTTTAACCATCTTATTTTTCATTTTAAATCATGTATATCAACTTTTATATACATTAAAAATTGTATTGAAATAAATTTCGTAGTAGGATCATCATAGTAGTGAGAATCCATATACGATAAGACACGTGTGCATCTTCGCATAAAGGAATGGAATTGGAACCGAAGAAGTTATCATGCATAACTATTTCACTAAGAACTAATAAACAAAATATGAAACATTTCAAATTTCCAAATGCTTGAATTTCTTTTTTTATAGGGTAATCAAAGCTACGGAGGCTTATTTTGGGAAAATAAAGCTCATTAAAATTTCAATTTTATGAACTGTTTTTATAATCGTTAGTATAATTGTAATGTCTTTAAAAACATGAGTTTTGAAACTATTTTGATTATTTTTTCTATTATATTTTTATTTGAGTGTTATGGTTATTCTTAATTTTTTTAAAAGTGTTATTTATAATTATTCAAAAACCAATGCTTCCTTTTTTTAACTGTTTTCTTTTTAAAATATTTACTATTTATTAAAATGAGTGTCATATTTTAAGAACACATTGTATTGTTTTCTTATATTTTTAAAATCTCATATTTTAAAGATGTGGTACTTACATTTTATGTTTGTTTTGACCAATGACATTTTAAATATAGCCTACTATTTAACTTTAAAGTAAACAAATATATATTTTAACATTTTAAAACTATGAATATACTCGAACTTGGGAGCTTTTTGAAATACCCTACTCAAGTTCGACACCAATGGAAAAACCCAAGCTCGCAGACCCCTAACAAAAATCCATTTTAAAGCTTGCTATGTTTTTAGTTTTAGTGAAGTGATGCTTTCTTCATCTCTTCATCTAGCATAAGTGCCTGAATTTGAGTCTTTATATAGATTCTCTCCCTCAAGTTCTCAGTGCTAATATGTGGAAATTTCTCAATGTAAATTGAAATCCACCGGAATACCACTTAACCGTCCCTTTAACAAAAAAATAAATAGACGTTAACTGTGGTTAAGTTGGAAGGATAATCGGGTGAGTCACATTCTAGTGGATTTCTATGCACATCTAGAAATTCCCAAAGATTAGCATTGCCTTAAAGGGAAAGTGCCAACTTGAAATAAATAAGTTTTTCTTAGAAATGTTTTATTTGATTATTATAGTACAATAAGATCCGACACCTTAGCTCAGTCGATGACATGCTTGTCTACTGAGCTAAGAGGACCAGGTTTGATTTCTGACATGGTTGAAAAATTTATCATTGTGGAATGTGGGTTTGCCCTTTCTCAGTGATGAATAATGGCCGGGGGCTGGATGTTGTGACTGTCCTAGTCCTAAGTTATATGATAAGTCATATGAAGCTATGACAGGTCTAGCAAGCTGGTAGTGGAAAATATATGGCTTTAATAAAAAATCTTACCCAGGCCACGAAACAATAATAGATGTAAAGTAAAGTACAATAAGAACCAGATATATTTATGATCATAGTTCACTGCCACTTTTTGATCACATTGTTATTATATTGGTTATAAAGAATAAACCCATGAACCATTGTTAAGAAATTTCATCTCATAACTATATCATGTGTTAAGTATGTAAAATGGCAGCTATGCCAGAAATGATTCCTCCATGAAATAAAGGGGATATGCTATATATCTTAGATCACATATTGAAAAACTATAATTTGATAATATGATTTAGCGGTATATGCATGGCAACCTCAATTATGAAGAATAAAATACATTTTAGATCCATTGTCATGGGCACTGGTCTTTTAAATGAAGTGCCCCCTGTTTACAAAATCCATAAAAGGAACGGCGACATCTAAACATCTAAAAACAAGGGATAGGTGAGAGGGCATGTTTGACAAACAAATGGGTCCTTGCTAAGAAACAACTGCAAGTTACGGTAGTTTTAAATAAATAAATAAATAAAGTTTTAAATCCAGAAGGGGAACAACCAGAATTACAAAGGTAAATAAAAACATGAGTTTTGATAAGCGAATGTGGTATACCAGGGAGAGAATTGCTCTCTTATTTAAATAAGATGTACATGACTTAGATTTGTACTATTTTTTTAGTAAAGTGACTGCCCTATCTATAATATAAGGGAGTATCAAAAACAAGGAAGCTACAAACTTTCCAATTTCTAATTTCTCATTAAGCAAAACTACAAAATTTACACTATATGTGAAAGAATTATACCATTGGAAAAGATAGACATAGCAGTGTATAACATTTTCAACTATTCTAAAAACATTTTCAACTATTCTAACTTGCTAATTTTTAACTAATATTTTCTGTCTCGAAACAATGAAAGTACAAAATATTCCAAAGAATATAAATCTACAAACAACTAGTCAGAATATATTCCTGATGGGAAATTGCCTAATATTCCAAAATAATGAATTTACTAACAAATCAAAGTACATTCCCGATAGGAAATTACCTAACATTGCAAACATTATTATAATAATAAACACTATCCAGAATATTTTCCTGATGGAAAATAACCTGATATTCCAAAAATAGTGCATTTACTAACATTAATCAAAGTATATTTCCAATAGAAAATGACCTAACGTTGCAAATACGAATATAATAACCACTATCCAGAATAATTTCCTGATGGGAAATAACCTAATATTCCAAAAATAATGCATCTACTAACATTAATCAAAGTATATTCCTGATAGGAAATGACCTAACATTACAAACGTTATGAATATAATTAACACTAGTCAGAATATTTTCCTGATGGTACATTATCTAATATTCCAACATAATGAAGACAAGGGTTACAACAAATATTGTGCTTACATTTTGATAATATGGCTGGCTACTACTAACATAACACCATATTTCATATTGCCGCCAAGTTTGACATACAAATCACTCTGCGGCCTATATCTAACACCCAACATCCCAGAAGAGGTGGAAAGGAAGATGGAGGAGGGGTGATGAGGGGAAACAGAATGGAGTCTCTGTCTCACTCTTGCAACTCCGAAACGCGCCCCATTTGGAAGTCGGTTGAAGGTCGGAGCATGTTCCAGTACATTTCTCTTCCTTCTGGACGATAATAGATGGATTTCTGAAGGTAGCCTCTCAGGCTTGTTGCCGTCACTCTGGCTCGCTAGTCAATTGGACAGTGACGTTTGTCCAAGTCGGTTGGGCCTTAGCTCGGGCAAGTTTGATGGGTGTACTTGCAGGGTTGAATTGGTGCAAGGTGTAAACAGAGTGAGTTTATGCATTTATCATATTTAGAAACCAGATATAGCAGATAGTAATCATATTAAACTGTTATTTAGGAAATATATATTTTGTAGACATGTCTCAGTATATTAAATTATTATAAATTGACTTATGTACTCTTGAAGCATAAACATGCTATTTAAAATTCTCTTTCATAAATATATATATAAAACTACCTGGCATAGATGGAGTCGCTTTTCTTGGGTTTTTAGAGAAACATTATGAGCAAAAGCTGTTGTAACAATTTTTTTTTTGTTCAGCAGTAAAATCACCCAAATATAGCCTGCATTATTTTTGGTGCCAATTGTTTATTTAACTATCAAATATAAATGTCAGCAAACTATTGACATATCTCTAAAACTACACTTCTTAGCTCCCAATTTTATTGCGAGATAAAATAAGATTAGAAAATTAATGCAGATATTCACTATCAAAGTTTTTGAATTAATATATTAATTTCTGGTGGTTGAATAATAACGTCTTAACTCGTGGATGCATTGGAAATTAAAATCCAATTTAGAAAATACATATCTTTTTGCATTCATAACTTATAATTTACTATTCTATTAGTTTTATTTTATATGATTGTATTGATAATATCAGAAGTGACAGTTGCAGATCACATGGCCTGAGGTATGATAGCTAGAAAGCATATCTAACTTTTCTAGCAGTTAGATAAGGCCCTTCTTGTAAAAATTGGCCCATACTATATTTTTTTACATAAATTATACAGTACAATTGTGTATATTATTTTTAAATTGATTGATTCACGGTGATCACAGACCTTAAAGACCACGAGCTGACCACACAAGCTGCCTCCACCCCGTTTTGTCCTGAGCCTTCACCCTCCACACCTAGCTCTTTGAGATATCTAGTCACATCGTCACTCCACCACGTTCAGTCCTCAGCCTTCTCCCTCCAATCCTCCTCCACACCCAGCTCTTTGATATCTCTAGCCACATTGTCACTCCACCATGTTCTGGGTCACCCCAGAGGTCTTCTAGTACCAGGTATACCGTCCATGACAGCTCTTGGACTTCATTTCAGTTTTATTCTGGCTACATGCCCTGCTTATCTAATCCTGTATGATCTAATTTTTTATACTATATCCTTATTTTTAAATATAGGCTACTATATAATATTAATTTTACCAGATGGGAAATATGGCTCTACCCTGAAGCTATGGGATTCACCAATGCTTAAAAACACTTTTATTAGCTAAAGGGATTATCTATTTTAACTACATTTTAGTACCTGCGAATCTATTTATTTTAAGAGAACAAAGAAAATTTTCCCATAGATAGATAATAAAAAACATGCTATCCTCACTCAGGGCAGGGGTTCCTAATTTTTTTTTATTTAAGTATGTTTTTAGACAACAATATATTAATAGCCTGGACTCAAATGAGTTGACTATTCAGTCGAGAGAAACTCGAACAGTTGGAATTAATCATTTTAAGTAACAAACTTTATTTTGATTGGTATTCCGGTGTAGTTTAAAAAAAGATGCGTTTTTGTTTAAACCTTGTGTAACTTTATATAGAATATAATTACTTATATTATAAAATGCATATTAGTTTATTGAAAGTGTAAATAGACATATCATAGCTTTTTTGTTTGTTAATCAAAATTGAAAACCAGGAGTTGTAAAGCGTAGAGAAGTTCAAGTACCTGGGAAGTCTGTTGACAAAGGATGCCTACTATACTAAAGAAATTAGGTCAAGAATCGCCATGGCCAAGGAAGTTTTTAACAAGAAGAGGTTACTATACTGCTGACCACCAAGTTGAGTTTGGAACTGAGGAAGAAACTGATTAAATGCTACATTTGGAGCATCACACTGTATGGACCAGAAACTTGAACGCTTAGGAAAATGGAAAAGAAATACTCGGGAGAACTTTGAAATGTGGGGCTGGAAAATACTTAAGAAGATCAGGTGGACAGATAGGGTGACAAATGATGGAAGTCCTAAGAAGAGTGGGTTAGAAGAGTTCCATTTTGGATGTGATTCTTTGGCGCAAAGTAAATTGGTTTGTACACATCCTTAGGAGAAACTGTCTTCCACACAGTATCATAGAACAAAAGGTTGAAGGAAAAAGGAGCTTAGGAAGGAGGAGGATTCAAATACTAGATGACTTGAAGGTAAGAATAAAATTCTGGGAGCTGAAAGAGGAGGCAGAGGACAGGGTGCATTGGTGGTCTCTTGCCTGGGTCATTAGGGTGTAGCTTATAATATAGTATATTATAGCATTGTTGTAGACTAACAAGGTAAGACTATCTTTAAAGGTAAGCAGAGTATTCATGGCTGGACCATGCATACTGTGAGATGTTTCTAACTATAATAAGAATAAAAAGTTTTCTCACAGAAACAGGCTCACTGCACTTGTTATGCTTTCTCTTGAAAAATGATTGGTAAATTAAATGAAAGATGCCATTCATCAAGTCATAGACAATGTTGTGCATAAATAAACAGAGAAGGATGGATTGTCTCTTTCTGTGGAAAGTAGATCCAAACAGTTACTGTTGGTCTACATATGTAGGCCTATTTATATGCCTATATGTTGGTATTGTTTTTATAATAATCAAACTAAATAGGTATAAATTTGCAAGATATTCTTCCTTTCAATTTTGGTTTTGTAAACACCCTAGTCTATATATCACCAGCCGCCACTGTTACCGAGTGAGAAAAATGTCGCAGCTGCGGCATTGGGGGTCTGCAGACGCTGGGTGAAAGGGCTGGGAGAAGTAGTGTATTCCCTTTAAGGGGGCCACTTAGGTAGGCGAGAAATTGCTTGCTCAAACGCAATATTTAAT
This sequence comes from Timema bartmani, assembly GCA_902151455.1. NCBI lineage: Eukaryota > Metazoa > Arthropoda > Insecta > Phasmatodea > Timematidae > Timema > Timema bartmani. The sequence goes on from CABFWB010006853.1 coordinate 14,346, forward strand.
CAGTGATGGTATTATTTCAAAATATGCTTCACGCCAAAACAAAGTAGAAAAATTCCATCCAGGCTCTTTTATCATAACAACCCTCTATTTTGAATTTTAAATGAAAAAAAAAAATGGTGAAATGTTAAAAATGGTTTATTTTCAACCACTTTTTAAGCATTTGTGAAGCTAGGAGACCAGGCTTGATGAAAAAAGAGTCCTAGATCTAGCCTTCCACAAAGACAGTAACTTTTTGATAGGCTCACAACAGAAAATTTTAATATATTTGAAAATTATTTTTGTGGTTTTGAAGAGTCAACGCACTACTGGATAGTGTCGCTACTACGTCATTCACTTGTTTGGAAGAGAGACAAAGAAGAAAGAGTGATAAATATTTCCTCCTCCTTGATGCACATGCGCTCTTTTAACTGTTATTCTTTATGTTGGTTTTTCGCTCATGCCAGGACCAAGGACAAGGCTTATTATCTAGACCAGTGGGGCGTGCTTTAGGCCATAGCCTTTAGAAATGTTTGCTTGGTTTTAATACTTTAATATTTTTTTTGTTCCTTATTTTACTAATTGTTTGGACTAAACATATTTTAATCACCTGAGTAGGTAAGAAATGAGCATGGTAAAATCGAGAGGAAATGTACTCATATTTGTGGGGAGGGAGAGTAATAAACAAATCAGCACATCTGGCTGGGATTTGAGCCCCAACTTCCCTGTCACTGGCAAACCCAACCAGCCGAGCCCGATGTTGATTTAAAGTGCTTACAGATGTGACTCTAAATTATCTATTTGACACTGCAAGCTAGTATTTTAATGTTCTAATTTTGAATAACAAAATCCACTTAGAACTATTTAAGACAGTGCTATACCTTATTTTCTCCTTAAATAATTATTTGAATTTTAATTTACTTAATTTAAAAATTACTACATTGAATATTTTACTGGCCCAGGTTAGATTCTCATTCACTTAGGGCTGCTTTGACCTTGGACACACTGTAAGGGTGGAAAGCCAAGAAAATACGTGTCACCCGGTCACAGTGAGAAGAGTGCTTGGTGTTGCCTGAAGAGAAAGGTTTGTTTGTTAAAAAACAATACAGCTCTTTAACAGTACTTTCACTGTACCTATGTTGGATTCAACACAAAATTTAAAAAAATAAAGGTGAAAGTTAGTCTGCTCTGTTCGAGTTAAGTCAACTATATTAGAATGTTATTCCTATCCATTTTTGGGAACAAAATGTTTGTCTCAGTATACAACTATGTAGTTATTTAGTTTTCATGATCCATATCTTGACCAGGATTGTCCAATTTAGTAAAAATATCCACATTTTTGAATTTACATGCTTCTACTAAAGATTCCACACAACATTATTTTAGCTCAAAGATTTTTTAAGTTAAGGTTAGGGGAGTGTAGAAGGCCTTCCCCTGCCCCATTTTTCATTTTAATATATTTTGACATGTTTACCAAATGTTTTAAATTCCCTTACGTTCACACAATCCTTAAAAACATGGTTTCAGCTTATGTTGTGAATGTTTTATTAAGTTAATGGAAAATTTGTCAAGTTTGTTGATGGAAATATTTGTTATAAATGTTTCTCTAGAAACACTTATATTCATTGTAATAGAGATAGTATCTCAAGATAGTAGTGTAAGTAAGTGACATCTAGCAAAAGCTACCAGATCTACAAGACCATGTATTGATTTGTGCTCACTTTTGATAGTCTAAACTTTCACAGCAAACAATTTGTTTTTGTTGTTTATCAAATTATGTATTTTTTAACCGTTATTACATCCTCTGCTAGCTGTCAATTACCAACACTCCTATGACGAATAGACTTTATATGTGGTCTGAGTGTAGGATGACTTTTTAGGGTTGTTGAATTTATGTGCTAATTGCTACTAATAGAGTTCTAATAATTATTGATTTCTATTAATCCTTTGTGGGAATGACATTTTGACTTCGGGACATTTTCGGGTGGGAAATTTGATTTCCTGCGGGAATAAGACGGGGAAATGGGAATTTTAAAAAAAATTATTCTTCACATTAAGTTTATATCTAGTTTTCAGATTTATAACTGTATAATTTTTACCTTCTTATTCATTCCAATAAAACAAATGGTACATAACTCCGCACAGACTTTCTCGCTCCATTGTTTAAAAATTGAGATATTTAATCAAAACTAGTAATATATGTGAAACGAGATAAAATACACTAGCAAACCCAAGCATTAATTGCGCTATAGTTACGTAAAACATTTTTTGACTCCCAGTTTTAAATTTGTACAATTTTATTTTTAAAGAATTTAAGTCCTCATTTGTATATTTGGACCAAAAAAAAATCAACAAGGGTCAAAACTTTGTATTAAAATTTTGACTTTTGGTTAAGATTTTAGAAATTTAGCTAATGAGCTCTATGTTGCCAGGAAAATCGAGACTGTCTGATATCAAAGGCAACTGAGAAAGCGCTGCAGATGTGCAAAATGTATGACATTCCTACAGATAAAAGAGTTGGAAGATGTAAGAAGATGGCTGGTGAGAAAAGTTGTGATCATGGCTTGGCCTTAGTACAAGAAATACGCACAGAACTGGAAGAAATCGATCAGCTTAACCCTTTTGCTGCGTAATTAATTTTTACTTCTTACCTTCAGAAATGTAAATTATAGGTCAAAAATTTGAAATCTGAAAATTTGCATGATGATCATGATTATGATTAAATAATGTGATTTTCAACTAGTAATGCATTTTAAATATTAAATTTAGCACCACAGTGTCTATAAATCGCATAATAATATATATTTTATATCGATAAAATTGTATATGTCACATTTTATTTATGTCACATTTTACCCAAATGCAATGTTATTCTGCTATCAGAACCATTCTTTATTTTACTTTCATCCCACAGTAGTGTCAAACTAATTGCTAAATAAGGATTTGACAGCCCTAATATTGGCCTAATATGGTCCAAATGTAATAAAAAGAAAATTTTTGAAAATTAGTATACATCAACACAACTTGAACAATTTTGTGCTACTTTGGTACTTTTCTCAGTGTAGTGTTGTCTATAAAATCATATATTTGTCTTAGGCATGATTTCAAAATAAGAAATAAGTCAAGAACAAAAATAAAATAGCAATCCATTAATCCCTCAACAAAGTTTTCCGCCACATAAATATTGCACGTGTGCTACAAGTAATTAAATGCGGAAGTAAACAAGCGNCTACTACTACTACTACTACTACTACTACTACTACTACTACTACTACTACTACTACTACTACTACTACTACTACTACTACTACTACTACTACTACTACTACTACTACTACTACTACTACTACTACTACTACTACTACTACTACTACTACTACTACTACTACTACTACTACTACTACTACTACTACTACTACTACTACTACTACTACTACTACTACTACTACTACTACTACTACTACTACTACTACTACTACTACTACTACTACTACTACTACTACTACTACTACTACTACTACTACTACTACTACTACTACTACTACTACTACTACTACTACTACTACTACTACTACTACTACTACTACTACTACTACTACTACTACTACTACTACTACTACTACTACTACTACTACTACTACTACTACTACTACTACTACTACTACTACTACTACTACTACTACTACTACTACTACTACTACTACTACTACTACTACTACTACTACTACTACTACTACTACTACTACTACTACTACTACTACTACTACTACTACTACTACTACTACTACTACTACTACTACTACTACTACTACTACTACTACTACTACTACTACTACTACTACTACTACTACTACTACTACTACTACTACTACTACTACTACTACTACTACTACTACTACTACTACTACTACTACTACTACTACTACTACTACTATTTGGCAGGGCGGTAAAGAAACCACTCCAAATATCTATTAAAGTTTGATAATTTCAAATTTTATAATGGTACTCCGGGAATTAAGGCTGGTGGGAGTGGGGAATATTATTAGAAAACCACACTGTTATGTGAGATACAAATTTAAATTTGTCAGTAATGTTGTGGGATTACTCCAAATACCCAAATAATTTTTAAATATTCTAAATTTCTGAGTATGGTGCAGTGCAGGTTTTGAAATTTCAAAAAACGTAAAAAAAACTACTTCTCATTGATGTAGAACAGGAATGTGCAAAGCTACTAATAGGAGGGGCAAATTAATTAATTTAAAATAAAAGGTAAACTCAAAATAATATAATGCTATGAGTAATTTTGACTATATTGAGAATGTGTAACAATTATAAATAGCTTGGTGGCTTAGTACATGTTTAATCTGGTTAAACTGTGAAGAGGTTATAAGACATGGTCAGCAGTAAGTTGGTTTATATCAGCATTGTTTTATAATCTGGTTAAACAGTATTGAAGACTAACTCTTATATCTATGAGACACAGGTATTGGAGACTAACTCTTATATCTATGAGACACAGGTATTGAAAATGGTGGCCAATAGTCTGGAGGAAGATGAAAGGAAAGAGGTTAGGGTTGTTTGTGCCCTGGGTAGTCCACCCGCTCTTCAGACGACACTGACTACAGTCACATTCAGATAGGAACAAACTGGTTTGACAGTTAGGTATTCATACGTCGGGCCGTGTTCTGCAGCAGTCACATTCGATGTATATTAATAATAGCACAGTTCTCCACACACTCATTAATCCTTCCTATTTCCTTTGTCAATATTTCAAGCATTGTTACCTGAAGGATTAACACAATCACCAAATATTATTTTAATTTATTTAAACATCGGTAGGCCTTTATACTCGTATTTTATTGTTTTGTTCAAACTAAAAATAATTTTGACGACTTTGTGGTGGTGGTTTGAAGCCAAGTTACGGCCTTGATTGACAATGTGTGTAGCTGGGACATTGTAACATGCTGGTAGGACAGACCGCAACACAGGGAGGGGAGGCAGGCCTGCCTGCCTGCCTGCCTGGAGCTTGGCTGACTGCTATTTATAGAAATAGCGGTGTATTAGTGCTACAGGGGAGATACATCGGTCATGTTGCCTCGGGACAGAATATCCTCACACTGCTGTATTTCTTGTGGTAATGTCAGCTACAAACCACTAAAAAGTCCTCCCATTTGCGGGAGATGGGGGTGGAGGGTGGAGAGAGAATGTGATACCGCTAAGTAAAATCCACCCTTGTAAACATTCGTGTGAGTGGAGATGTGGAACTAAGTAAAAGCATCCTAATACGCCCGTCTGTAATTTGAACCCCGACCTCCCGACAATATGGTTATTGCAAGAGATAAATACGTAACATTGAGTGGTGTTTATTGTGGTGATGATGATGGTGATGCTTCACTTCGGGCAAGTGTGGCGCGGTCTTATTGTCAGCGTATAGTGGATCCGGGGCCTCTTTGGTGGTGCCTGACAGCTAGTAAAAGCTACCAGACCATATTATGTATCCATACGCCGAACCATATGATCTGCAAAAACAAATGTTTAGCAGCTGTCACTTTTGGATGTCTAAACTTAGGTCTATACAAGAAACATATATTACACTTTTATTTATTTGAGGCTTAGCCTAATGTTTAACACAACACAATCATGGAGTTAAAAGATATATTTTATAGTCTTGTTACACTTACTTGAATTTTCGAATAATGATCACTGAGAAACATTCGCAATTCTTTTTATCACACGCTTCAATATGATTATTTAAAGCCCAATAAAACCATATATGTTCCAAAGATAACACGGATTAATAAGTAGCCGAATTAATATTACAAAAATATTATTAATAAAATGTGTAGTATAATTATTAACAGTAACTTAGATACGCTTGAATACTCAAACGATCAAATATTTTGTTCGCTTCAACTTGTGGACACACACAGTTTTATTAATTGTGTTTTATATGATAATTCACTGTTATGTCTTTCTAAAATCGTTAGAGTTTGGTTATAAGAATAACCGTTTTGTTGGTTGTTTGATTTTGAAATTTGCGTTTGCTGTTTAATACAAATAAATTATTAAAAGCAAGGGCTCGTTAAAAGTGGCTTTAGATGCAAAAAAAAAATATGGCCACTGAATAGAAGCAATGCTGCCAATTGATGATGAAGGCGACCTTGTTGGCGACTGCTATTAATATTCGTGTTGACAAAATTTAAACTTTAAATTATTTCATAAATATTTTGTATGTCTTTTTCTCTTTATTATCACAAACCATTTATTTATGTTAAAGATATGCGAGCCCAGTTATAAAAAAATATAAATAATTGAATATAATACCATTAAATGTATAATTTCACGCACTATTTAACCTGTAGTTGCAACAAAAGTTAAAAGAAAAACTAGAATGGATTTATCAGACTATTTTTTCTTTTATTTGATCATGGAAAATACAATTCTACTGTAATCTTCAGGGAAATATTGTTAAAAGTGATTGATAATATTTTTAGTGATAATATAGTAATGCTTAGCAAATAATAATTATTTCCAAATATGTTGATAACAGTGACTTTTAGATGATGTTGGTATTACTGCAAGCTGTCAGGCACTACCAAAGAAGCCGTGGATCAACTGTATGTGCAGTAGTAGGCCTATATCGGGAGCACACAGCCAACACGTGTTGCCAGCCATTGGGCATTGAGTAAACACGTGGAGCGCTTACCCTAAGAAAGACACGCCTCCAATATGTTTCCGTGCAAGTCAACTATCAAAACTATCATGGAAACTTGTGCGTGGTTTGTTCTTAGCGCGGCTCCTAGTTTTCAGCGCACTAGAGATACAAGTTGTCTTAGATCAGAAGATTGAACAGAGATTGTCTTTAGATCGATAGGAAAACTTGTCGCTTTGTTTTGTAAAACGTTTCAGGAACGTGGTTTTAACTATATGTACTGTATTTCATAGATAGATTCACAATTTAAAAATATTCCAAATTGTTTGGAAGTAGCCTATACATTAGTCTTTTAATTTTCATAAACGGTTTTTTTTTAAAGTAATGTTATTTTTGTTGGTAACATCAACTCTCCTCAAAACAAGGCTAAAAACAATGGCCTTGTGAATGAGCGTATTATTCGTAGTAGCCACTTGTGTGATTATTTGCACAAATCCACCGCATTCCTATTAATATCGCAATGTAGCCTGTACTTAATGACAAACTCTTGGCTTGCGACATACATACATACATACATACATACATACATACATACATACATACATACATTACTCACCTCACTCTATTCACTCTATTTTCTTCTCTTAGCCTAATAATACACACAGATTATTGTTCTTATTTTCTAATGTTGTAATGCAAGGCGCTCTTGTACTAAGTGGTGGTACTACATTTATCTAAGTCGGTACCTTTAGAGGTTTATTAAGATTTTCTTACTACCCATCCAGCTTATTGGCATATTTACTAACTACTCTCATGTGGAGGGGCTGAGTAAGGTTTAAGTTAGAAGAAGTGTACCCGAATTTTGCATTGAGGGAAAATGTAAAACCATCTTGTAAAAACTACCCTCACTACACCCAACCAGAATTCAAACCCCGATCTCCCCTTAATTGGAAATCCGGTCTATTTCCAGAGTAGCGTGTTAGACCAGGGATGTGCAAACTTGCTAGCAAGAGGTGCAAATTAATTAATTTAAAATAAAAGGTAAACCCAAATAATAGATTGACATGGATAATTTTGACTATATTGAGAATGTGTAACAATCATAAATAGCTTAGTGGCTTAGTACGTGTTTAATCTGGTTAAACTGAGAGGTTATAAGTCATGGTCAGCAGTAAGTTGGTTTATATCAGCATTGTTTTATAATCTGGTTAAACTGTGAAGAGGTTATAAGGACATGGTCAGCAGTAAGTTGGTTTATAACATCACTCTTACTAACACTGATATATATAGCTGGTCATGATTTAACAAGTTTGTACAAGTTGATTCTAGCATTCTTTTATAAAAGTACAATTTTGTTGTGTTTAAAAAAAAGCCTGTTTCACAGAGCAACACATTCACAGGATTTATATTAAGGGCTGGATTTGACACACCGACGGGCCATGTTTAACCAGAGGGACGTAGTTTTTCGATCCTTGGTGTAGAAAACTGAAATTTGTCAGGCAAGTATAAGAGCTACTCGAAACAAACCCTTAACAAATTTTGTTTCAAAATGGACTGGAAAATGGCTGAAAGGGGCCAAAAATTTCCAAGACTAATAAAATAATACACTTCCCGTAGGATATAGAGTTAAAATATTTATATACATATAGGACAACTCCAACTAGAAGATTTTGAAAATTTTTATTTTCAATATATGTGTCGGTCATTAAATATGGGTGTATTGGGGAATTTAAAATTTTCAAAACCTATAGGATTTTTTTTTTTGTAATGAAAAATTGAATTGAATTTTTAAAATTTTTAGTTTAAGTTTGGAAAATAGGGCTGGCTGAAATTTTCTAATTTTTTTTATTTTTTATGTGGTAGAAATATTAAATATTTGCTATGAGTTACTAAGACCACTCCAAAAATCAAAAGATATTGAAGATTTGATAATATTTTCTTTTCTTTATTTATTTGAGGTATTTAACGTGCACTTTCTAAACCTACTGATTATACCAGCACGTGAATATTTCTATGAACTAGAGTGAAAATGCCTACCAATTTGTCCGGGAAACGTATATACACATACCTCCCAGGGTTACAGAACATTAGGTAATATCCGGGGTGGTTGTACTTTTAAAATAGTTCTGTCTCGTTACTTCCGACAAACACAGTCTGTTGTTCCTGGAGGTACCAGGGTGGACCAAGTAAAGGCTTGTGTAAAAAGCTCTTAATTTGGAGGCAAGTGGATAAGCTCAAATTATCTGGGGGCATGCTTGTCCATTTTAAGGATGACCATACGGCCAATAAATTCTCCAAATTGGGAATGGGAATCTAAAGGAGCTATCCAACGAGGTGGACCTTCCATCACGAGTATACAAGGTAGGTGCGATAGAGCAGATACAGCAAATTTTTATAGAAAAGTAGTATTGGAATTTAATGTCCAGTGGTTAAAATGTATTTAATTGCAACTGAAAACTTTTATTCGGCAATCTTTGATTTTGTTCACATATCTAGTTAGTCGATAAAACTATTTAGGCCTATGTATTAACATCTACAGTGACCGCAACTTGAATTATTTGTTAGTTGCAAACATACGGTTGTTTTTGTACATTCCATTCAGCTTGACGGATAACTACAAGCTGGGAGACTGGACACACGTTTGCGCTCAAACAGGAAATGGCATCGAAATGTACTTATGTGCATTTTTAACTCGGATGGGCAAAATATCATTTTGAATGAAAAAAGTTGTACTTTCTTAATTGACAGAACGAAGTAAGGTTCTGTTTTAACTTGACCATTTGGCATTTCGTCTCTTCGGTTGTTTGTTCCGCGATAACTGTGAAATGCGAGGGGTAATTTTAACGACATTTGACATTCTTTGAACCTAGCACAAACAATGTTGGAGATGGTGAGTCACAATGATACACTATAAAATGGTGTTTTTTTCATGTTTGTTTCAGTTAATACCCAAATCTAGTGTAATTGCACTCAAATAAAAGACACATTATCATGGTTCCTTATGAAATTCATACATCAACAAACTTGATACTGTGTGGCCAACTATATCAAATTTGGCAGCTTAAGTCATTTTTGTCTTAATGTGCCCCGTTATGGGGCACAATGAGACATTGGTGTTAAAATTATAATTATATTATTCAAACATTAAAATACTATCCACAAAGGCAAACAATTGTTGGCGTACAATAGTACGTTAATAAATTCTCTCCCTCCCCCACTTTGGTTTACTGTAACTGGAAACCTAATTTATGCTCATTAAGACATTTGGAGTGCATCCGTCGTAACGAATATTAATAAGCCAGGAGTCGAGTCTAAACGAAAGGTAGGCATTCTGTCGCTTTGTCTGCCCAAACACACCGAGCTTAGGCAAGACCATCCTAATATATTTCAAAACCACTGAAGCAAGATGTGGAATAGGTGGTAAAACAACTTCCAGAGCGTTTGCAGCTCCAGCTCAGGTAACTGATCTTGTGTTCATTATTATCGTATTTTTCAATCAATATCTTGTCATCATAAAACACAGGCTATTTTTCTCATGAAATTCTACGAGTAGGTAGGAAATTTCTTTCGGATCTCATTCCCAGTCTTCAAATGCCCTGGGATCTATGGAAATCAACTCCCCAGCAGACTATTCATCTGAAGAATAATATGATATTGTGGCTGGAATGGACAAGTCATTGTCATCAGATAAATCGGCTGCTTTAAGGAATAAATTTTGCTTGATCTTGACACTGGTTGGCTTCACCTGCTTCCTTCTTACGTTTCTCTGCACGCTCTCAAAGTTCATCCTTCTCCTGACTAAAGTTCCTTTAGATCTTCCTGTTCTAGAGCTTTTCCTATCATCAGCTCTTGGATATCCGCAGAACTCTTGTGGGCTAACAAACTTGTTTGAATTGGTGTTAATATGGGTCAGATGTATTTTGCCTTCTATTTTCTAGAATGGGTTGACCTAGCGGTGCATAATTCTGCAATGGGCCTTTTGGTGAGGTGTTCGTTGTTGTCCTTTCTTCAGGTACAGCTTGATCAGACACTGCACTGGACATGAAATCGTCATTGATAAAAATATTCTGATTATATGGGTATATCCCAATCTTTCTGAACCCAGACTTTACGTTGGAGGATATCATTGAACGCTCGAATGCAACTTACACAAGAAACTAACTCAAAGATTGTCATTGATGTACCCGGGTATTGAAGCATCCAGAAATCAACAACCGAATCGTAGTTTGCCTTTGAGGATTAGAACATTAACATCAAGAGTCTGCAACTTATTGCTGCATTGTGGTGGCGAGGTAACCAATTTCACTCCATTTGCCTTTGTAGGATCAATCACATCAATGGCGGTTGTCGAATTGCAGAAATGACGGATTTTCCCTTGATGAGTTTGAGCATGTGATAAAATGGCTCATCTCTTAGATGAACTACTCGTTTTTCATGCATTGCGATGGAGTCACAAGCCCAAGAGCACCATTTGGTGCATCTTGATTCATGAGTTCTTTAAAATCCATTAGTGGGATGTTTACGCTACAAGTTAGATTACCTACGGGGCACAATGAGACAATGTCTCATAATGCCCTACCTTACACTGTCTCACTGTATGCCACCAGCTACATTTCAAAATATGGTGACATATGCACGAAACCACATAACGTGTTACAATCTATCACCATACTATTTGTAGGCAACTAATCAAGCTATTGCAAAGGCTTAAATTAATACTCACATTATTAATATATGCTGTGTGACAGAGTTAGATATATTAACCATAAATTTTACTTTCACTAACTAAAATGGGATGCTTGCATATAGCTAGGAAACTTTGGCTGCCAACCTAATGCAAACATGGTGTAAATATGAAGGATTGGTACCTCATTATACCACCAGAGCATCACTTTCGTAGTATCGCCAAATATAGAAATATTTATCTTGTTTCATTGTGACCCACCCTCCCCTATATCCATAGTTTTTCAAACTGGCAATCCGTTTGAATATGGCGGTCGCTCAAAAGGTTTTCCGTATAGTAGCTTATATCAAATAATTTGAATTTCATATTCCAAGCAATCGATCGAGTACCTAGTGCATACTTTTTTGAATTTTTACATATATTGCGTGACTTGCGTCTTAAACCACGTGAACAGCGGCTCTTCTCTATAAATATAATACGTTTTAGAATGTAGTGTTAATTTGTTTTGTCTTACTTGATACCAAGGGCAAGTGTCAACTTGAAACTTGGTGAAATCTCTGAATGGAGAGAGCGAGGTCTGATGTTCACAGTTCACACAATATATTCAAACTAGCATTTAGATCAGATTATTTGCATTCACAAATACTTATTTTATCAAGCATTTAAAAATGGCATCTGAACATTGGAATCCAACCAGGTAGATTCAGTTTAGCTGAATAAGGCTTACCATTGACCTCTTCAGGTTCGTCCTATGCTCAGTCACTCGACTCATAGTTCAAGGTAGACTCTGAGATTACCAAGCACAGATGTACTAACGCAGACCAGTACAACTAAGTTCTGTACAAAGTGTAGTACCCAGTAATATAAGTTACGTCCTATTTATGTGTTGATACGGCCTACAAATTAGCACATGGCCAAAGTATAACATAGTTCTTCTTTTTATTTTCAATATATACACGTTCTACTCCTGTAAAAACAAAATTGTAGTTTACATAAGGTTATAATAATACTAAAAAATATTGCAGGCAATTAAAAATTGACAAATAAATAAATAAAAATAGATTGTAGGTTTCACCGCACAGCTTTCGCTCTCTCTCGCACTCTCTTCAATCTTAAGATAATATGCACTGTTGCAGAACCACTCCACCAATTAACATAAATATAATAATATACAATGTTACAGAAACAGAGAAAAGAGAAGCATCTCTATGCACCAAAGAGGATGACAATCAATTATATGTTTCAAAGCTCTACATAAAAAATATGTTTGCTTATAGCTCAGAAACTGTTGGTTTAGTAAAAATATATTTCAAATAAGTTATTTTAATTTTAAATAGTACAGTACAGCAAAATTATTTCTTATCTCAAATAGTTGTGGAGATGTTATCAAAATTAGACATTTGTGCTATTGTAAAGTACCCTTAAATTCATTTTCATTGGAAAATAAGAAACGCCATGATACCAAGTTTTAGCCCGATCGGTAAAATAGTTTTGGATCTACTCCGAGGTACAGACAGACTGCATCGCACGATCATGATGGAACATCGATATTTATCAAAATATAAAGTTCAATTTTTCTGACGATTACAATACTTCTCTCTTCAAGGGGTCAAGAGAAAGTAAAATGGACTCACTAATCTAATTGAACAAAATGAATACATGACTAAATCACATAAACAATAATGGAGCACAGAAAAAATAAATTAATATATAAAAAATAATAATTGTGTAAGCTCACTAAGTTGACACATCGTAAATCCCTTGTTACAGCTGACGGAACTCTTGCAACATACCGTAATATTACACTTCCTCCCACGACTAATGCGATACTGTATCATACCATCAACTGACGTTGTTCCAACACAGAGACTTGCTACCGTGGTCTAGTCACATCTATTGGATTGGACTGTCTGCTAGACTTGCAAGGTTACAAAATATAGGATATCAAAGTCGAGCTCATTTATAGAGAAAGAACGTAGGACAGTATTACTGTGAGAGGGCAAGCTATACCATAGTGGAACTCGTCAAGGAACGCTTGCCACCTTTCAGGGTAGACCTAGTGTACATATTTATATATAGGTTCCCATGTTCACATATACAAGTCTTCAACACAATTAGTAGTTTATACTTCAAACCTACTGTAGTTCATTAAAAAAACTAGAATAAGAAACACGTCTTTCGAACGTTTTAAGACTGTAGCTACAACTAAAGTTAAAGTTTATGCATCTTCCTCAATAATTCTCTAATACAAAGATGTACGAGTAATTAAGAAAACCCTTTACATGATACTGAGTCAAACCAACAAATGTGTAATGGCGTGGATACAAGTTTGTCACACTACCTAATGGGCCACAAGGTTGGACTAGGAACTCTAATGGCGTGGCTACAAGTTTGTCACACTACCTAATGGGCCACATGCATGTATGTTAAAATAAGCTTATCTATTTACCTCTGTTAGTTGTAGTGTTTAGACATGTAGGCCTGCAGTATAGGCACAGTAGTCAGATGTTGACGGCTCTAGTGAAAACGCATGAGGCGTCGATGTGGCAACATTTTGAAACTGTCAGATAATATAGTTGATAGTAAACGTACAGTATCGCAACAGATATGGACAACATAGTTATCACATAATACTGGATATTATTCACATCGATCCTCTTATAAGGGATTAGGCTTATTTAAAGCAAGTCATGGGTAACCGAGCTAACTGAAATTCAAGGTGTAAATTAAACTTATGTAACATAAAAAAGTTGTAGATTGGTTTAACATCTTATAATGCTAAAAGTGTATAATCTTTGTCCAACACAAAATAAACACTAGCAAATGTGTTAGCCTATACTAAATCGTTATATTTCATTTATAATTTTTATATCTACAAGTTAATACATGCAAATTAGCCTTTAAATTAATCTTCAAAAGCCAACAAAATCTAGGTTAGGTAAGGAATATTTACATTTAGGCTTGTATATTTTATATTACTGTGCCACCATTAAGGGTGTATGGCCCAAAATTAATAATATAATAGTTATATATACATTAGTAGGTCTTCTTAAACCAAACTTGGATCAGTGTGTTAAATATAGATTAAATGTATATTTTAAGCACAGTGCTTACTCAAAGTGTGAAATTTTCGCATATAGGTGCAACAATTTTTAGAAAAACCAAATGATGCAAAGATCTCATATTTGGAATGTTAGAAGTACTTGAGAAGCTTTATTGATTTAAATAAATATTATTTCAATGAACCTTCAATTAATTGCGTAAAAATTTGCCAAATAAATGCAATTTCAATTAATTATTTTATAGACTTAAACGTGTCTAATAAATGGGGGAAGTAAATCAATTAGTGCCGACTTCTTTTAACTTTATAATGGTACTTCATTCACATTAATATTCAATCTGAAACTCGTGAAAACTGATATGAGCTGAGGTGCTACATATTTTGCCCCTGGATTTTGAAAATATATCTGATGCAACCCCGCAATAGCCGAAACAGAACAGCCTGGTCAGAGCAAAGCAGACAACTCATCCCTTCTCATTCCAAGTAACTAGCTGTCTGTCCTTGAAAACATAAACCTGTGGTTTTGGCATGTTTGTGAAGCTTATCGCCCTGACCCATCACCATCTTTCTTTAGGGATTGTTACCTGGCTCTCCACCGTTTTCAAGTCAGTGTGGCATGTACTACTGAAAGGATTTTTTTCCGTGTGGCTGAGTAATTGCATTTAATGTCTTTATGGATGTGTGAAATGTATTAATTGTGGACTTTTTTTT
>CABFWB010006854.1:0-13635 GCA_902151455.1 Timema bartmani
GTGTCCAAGGTATAGAGAATACAACAGGTAGCTTACAAACACTATTGACACCACATGACCTTGTGTCCAAGGTATAGAGACTAGTATAGAATTACTAACAAATGGAAATACTAAAACGTTCAAGTATACTTGCGATAATAAAGACAATTAGTTGACCTGGTTACCAAGTTGCCAGACCAAACTTTTATCAAATGTATGGAAGGAGGTTGATCTACCTGGTAAAATAATCAGGTACACATATGATAGTCACTAACGTTAACTAGAAAAATAAACTCCCTGCATTGAATAAAACCTCACGTATTGTGTAAATCTACTGAGCTAATACTCCCGGGTGATATACTCGACATGTCCGGAAAATTTTATAATTGCTAAGATGTACGTTTACCCTTTCTTCACAATGATGAATTAATGTTGTATTGTATTTATTTAAAATGTTTAATGTTCACTTATTGAACCGACTGATCACATCAGCACAAGATAGGCCTAGTTTCTACGAGCGAGAGTGAAAGGACCTACCAATTTTGCCGGGAAAGATATTTTAACATACCTTTCAGGGTTATTTTACGTGTCCACAAATGGCATGGGACTGACAGATTCACTCCCCCTCCGAAGGAAGTTGTGCTACGGATTTTTATCGCTCAAGAAAAATTTATTGACCTCCTCCGGGTTTGAACAACGAACATTGGGTCCTGGGGCGAGCATTTTAACCCAATACCACAGTGGCTGACTGTTGTGTGGTAGATTTAAGTTAGTTTACAATTCGTGTGGTATAATAAGTCGGTTCATAAAGTGCACATTAAAGCTGCTTCATAGGAGAGCACGGATGAATTTCTGAGGTTTAGAAATACCGGATTATTTATAAAGTGGTTTGATATTTTAAAATTTTGTTTTCGCCAAAATGTAGGCAAAAGTACTGACCAGTTAAAAAATATATAGATTTAGATGTGGTTTTTAATATGTAAATAATTTTCAAAATATCCTGTAAGGCAAATCCACATTTTTTTAATACCACTTCTTACTAACCGTTCGGGTAATACGCATGTGTACGTTAAGGATTTTGTGGAGGCTATATTTAAAGTAAGTATACCCGCATTTGCGTGACGTAGAAGTGCAAAAATATTTAGGAAAAATCACCTTCAGTACACCCGAACGAGATTTGAACCTGGATCTTCCCGTCATTGGTGGGCTGATCTACTGTGAAATCAGTGCCTTAGACCATGCGGCCACCTAAGTGGGTCACCGTTGCCTTAAAATGTTATTTTGTGACCCAAACAATACATGACTATTTGATAGAGGAAGGTTAGCTCTAGGTTACTAACCTTTTGATTTAATCTCAAGAGGTAAAAATTCTCACTTAAAGTATTGTGTATTTTTTTATAAAATTCAATTTTTGTTAATTGGTCAGAAACCTTCTAATAATTTAAGCCTAAATTTGATTAGGAGGTATATTTAAATATACATATATCAACCAGCTTGTTAAATAAAGTGGGATTTCTAAACTTCTATAGTGAGTCTCAATGATCTAGCATTTAGCACCCTTAGAAATAAATAATAACACACCTCTTAAAGAGTCCTTATGTCCTGCTTTTGAACCGGACATATAGGTCATGTCCTGACTAGACGCCGTCCAATCGTACGCCTACCCGCCATATTTGTTTGTTCTTGCGGCAGACGCCGGGTAAATTGGCCTCTAGATTTATCGTGACGCGACGTGATCCTTCGTCGTTTATTGGCCGCAGCACCACGTCGTCACTCAAGACGAACAGCTCTTTCTCCAGAGGAAATTGAAAATAATATCATCCACGTCAGAGTTACACTCGGCTATTATCTATAATAGAATTACGAACCTATTTAATAGAAATGTTTTTTTGAAATACATCTATATAAAAAAAAATTATAAATTAAACTATCGAAAGGTAATTTTAGTCAAATTGAAGATACCATTCTAGAGATTTGAACAACAATATTTTTTAATGCTGTGTACACATTGCATCTTACTACCCATCCAGGGTATAGCTAATAAGCATATAATTAGATACGCTAATACGTTAAGGATGACAAAAGGGTGACCTAGTAGTCTAGAGGTAAGGTGTCTGACTGTTCTGGGAGTTCGGGGTTCAATCCTCGGTCCCGGCACAGATTTATCAGATTACCAAACCCTTCCTTCACCTCTGACAAGACTTGTATTAATCACAACTTGTGAATGTGTGGAATGCCAGGCCTCCACACGTGGTTCGGATTCCACGTTAAACTGTAGGTCCTCCATTTCATCTCACACTCTACCAACACACATTAGCGTAAGTGCGTATAAATCGAAAGCAATAATAATAATGACAAAGATTTAATTTAAAGAAAATACACCCACATTTGTCTATAGAGAGTCAAACCATTTAGAAAAATCAACTTTAGAACACCCAATCATAATTCGAACTCCGGTCTCCCAGTCATCAGTGGGCTAGTCTATAGCGAGAGTGATGCCTTAGACCATATATCCACTGAAACGGGTTTTAAGTCTTATACTGATTCAATCTGTTAAGTCATAAAGTACACATCAATCAACTTCTTTAGACTCTTCCATGTATCCAACCATTGGTTGGCAGCCGGCACCCTTAGGCACTCCCAACTTTTTTTATATGAGGTATTTAACGTGCACTTTCTGAACCGATGATTTCATCAGCACAAGACTTAAAAACCATTTTAAAACTGACAAAACAGCCAGACCTCCAGCTGTTAACATATCACTGAAAAGAGAAGCCCAAATTTTACCAAAGATAATTATTTCGGCTATGCCCGGTAATAGTAGCCGGGACCCTTGACTCAGTAGACAGACGCGTTACCGACTGAGCTAAGGTGTCAGTCTTAGCTATCTTGAAAATAAAGTATACATCATGAGTAGCATCTTTAATTTTTTTAATTAAATTTTAATTTTATGACAAGTTTAATTTATAAAATATATTAATAATTGAAACAAGTTTACCCATAGGAAATGTGGGGTCAGATTTTTTTACGTATTTTTCTTAACCTATGGGATGAATTGTTAACAGATTTTAGTAGGCTCTACCCATTTGTTTTGTTAGTTTTAGTATTAACGAGTGTATAAAACTGATAATTGCTGCAAAATAATTTGATCAAAAAACGATAAAATATTGGTTTTTTAAACTACCACAAAAAAAAAGTTGACATCCTTTTGACTTTAATGTGGTATCCAGTTACATCTATGAACCAGACATTCTTTATTATGGAGATCTACCCTTTATTTACCTTGAAAGGTCTTTCTTAAATTGATATACTATGGCGTAGCTCATAAGATAGGGCCATAGTATAGTCTGTCTAGGTAAAAACTGCTACCTTTCAGGGTAAATTAAGGGTACATTTAGGAAGTAAAAGGTAACTTGTCTTAGGTTAAGTACTTAACGTTACGATTTATTAATTATTTAATTTCCAACAATAATCTTACAATGAAAACATTTATTAAATATTAAATTTATTAAACCATATTTTTACATGTTGAGTATAAAAAATTCTTAACCATTAAAAGGTTGTAAAATGACCTAGACGTAGGTTAGAAGATATTGAACCTTAACAAGATAGGGTGTAATGAATTGGAAAGCATCTAACTAGCTTGAGATAGAGATGGGGTGTAATGAGGTGGACTGTATAGGACAAGAGAGATAAGAATAGGATGTAAAAAGGTGGACTGGATAGAATAAGATCAAGATAGGGGTAGGATGTAACGAGGTGGACTGGATAGAACTAGCTCAAGATAAGGGTAGGTGGCTTACTTTTGTAAGTGCGGCAATGAAATTTAGAATTCCTAATGCCACCTTGTCAGTAAGTAGATGAAGAATGTAAAAACTTTAAAATAATTGTATATTTACATTAACATATAGCGTAGATAAAGAATATAGATAGAATAGACAAATACATAGTCTTATCTCGTTTCATTATCACAATTTTAAAAAGTTAAATATACCTAAAATACAAATATAGCATGAAAAATTACCCTCCACCGAAATTTTAACAATTTTACAATAGCTATGAAACTAGTTTAGTTTTGGGGAGATTAGAAGGGGTAGCAAATTGTAATTTTAATGATATTTCATTCTAAATTAAAAATTTTGGTAACGTTCTAAAATATTTAAATTGTTTTAAAAAAAACACTTTAAAATACTACAGATAAATAACTAACACATTAACCAATACAGTAGTTTTTCTGGTGATGAATAGAAGTTTGTCTAATCCAGGGAGAGCAAATAATTTGCTAACAAAAGATAAAAAGGTTAAAAATCATTCCAACTTTGCTTAAAAATTCTCACATGCAAAGTTTTGAAAACTTTAAGGGATAATACATCTATAAATATAAAGAAAGAAAATTCAACTATTCTATCAAGTATGAAGTTTAAAAAATACTTTATTTTGGGTAACCTAAATATGTCTTAAAATCAAGGAAGGCTATAGTTTAATTCTCCAGTCTTATTTTTTGTCGGTTGAATGTGAGCACTATTTTCTTCACAACAAATATATCAAACTGTAGACTCTCCAAGTGGACATCCCACTCGGCAGATAAAACTTGCCTTGATACAAAAAAAAACAACAGCAACTGAGTGTTTTTTTAAAATATTTCATCCAATAAGAATTAATTTATATTTGAAAGTCAAGGAATTGGCCAGCAATTTCTTCACGTTTCTACGATCCAGGAAAAGTACTTCGAAATGTTTTCGAGCCGTTTCGATCGGTTCTGAAACGGACGGAGTGTTGAGGACTGCATGTATGTTGTAATTCTCATCTTCGCTCTTGTATTTTATCATCACCCGGTATTCACCTCCCTCCTCCTGACCCCCTATCTTCCTCACAAGATGTGAGATCTCACCGCTCCTGGGGTGAAAGTTGAAACACTCCCAGAAGAGGAGCCTGGGTGCCTTCAGGAGCGTCACCGACTCCTGAACACAGTCGGGGTCAATCTTGCGCGGCCGGAAGTAGTCAGCCCCGCCAATGTTCCTCAGGCACCTCACGTGAGTGCGTCTGACGTGGTCCTCAAGTTGGTTCAGGGGGCCCCTCCAGTGGCATCGTACCCGGGGGGTCACGCCCGTTTTACCCGCGAGACACTCGAACATGTTCACCAATCGGGGTGACCTGCGTAGAGGCAGCTGTAGGGGTGGTCTCATCATTCTCTGGGACATTCTTGCGCATCCTGTTCACTCAACAAGTAACATTATGAATGACTGGACTGATCCATTCAACCCAACTGACCCAGGTGATAAATATATACAGGATGTTTGGAAACTCATGGCCCAAACTGCACATATAGCTTATTTGAACCAAAAGTAATACAAAATCCCTAAACACTTACGTCCGGAAATCTATGCTAATACCATTAAATAGTGTCTAAATTTTCAGCGTACATTACCGGGAGAGCAAAACTGTGCAAGCATGCGTGTGCAACAGGTTACATAGGAGCTAGGCGTGGGGCGCCACACACCTTGACATTTTAGAGCACAGCAGCAGAACATACCACAATTAATAGTAAACATTACACCAGTCCATCTAGAAACTAGAATACGTTATGAAGGCCATCATTAACGGTCCTACGTCACAGAAAGTGCTTGCCATTATTACATGTGTAGTGCCGTGCGCCTAACTCCTATGCAACTTATTGTACACGCATGCTTGAACAGCTTTGCTCTCCCAGCGTTGTGCGCTGAAGCTTTGGACACAATTTAATGGTATTGTCATAGTTTTCTGGATGTAAGTGTACAGGGATTTTGTGTTACTTTTGGTTCAAACCAGCCATATGTGTAGTTTGGGCTATGAGTTTCCAACACCTTGTATATAGGGGCCTATATATATAATATCATAGACAACAATCAAGGAACCACTTCGGTGGCTGCGTGATCTAACGCGCTACTCTCCTGTTGGACTGGATTGGTGCAGACGGGAAGCTCGGGTGTACTGAAGTTTTCTCCCCTAAGTGGTTTCCCACTCTCCTTCCACGCTAATGTGGGTGAATTTGCTCTCGACTAACCTTTACTAATCCCTAACCCAATAGTGTAGTTAGTACATAGGCGTGCAAACCGACGTGGTGCTAAATAAAAATCTCGGCTACTAGAGGTGTAGAGTGACCAGTAACGCTTTGAGTGGTTGTTGGCTAAACTAAAAAGCTCGATTACACCGGCTCACATTATATACATCTTAGACTGTTACACAGAAAGTATTATAACTATGACCATTTTCCACGTCGATATTATGATGTCACTTGAGGCCTTTTTGTTCTCGTCAATTCAAATAAATTGGTTTTAAATCTCTGTCTGTCCCCGGGGCTACGCCCGAAAAAAAAGATTGTTGTAGTTTGTTGAAACTTGATATTTGGACGTTACACGGGCATACATTGGGGAAAAGTTGGTAAGTCTGCTTCTTGATGTATAATTAAGGGTTGATTTTTGAAAGTTGAGATATTTTGAAAAGGGTTTCGATGATTTTATTTAAAATATATTCGCATTAAGACCTGCTAATCAACATTCTAAAATTGTTTATTGGAGTGTGGAGGAGGCTGTGGGTTTTAGTTGAGGGGTGAAGGGTGAGCGTTTGAGGGGGGGTGCTGTTGAGAGTTTGAGGAGTGGGGGTTGAGTTATTAAGGGGTGGAGGTTTAGGGGTCGATGTTTATCTAGCCACGTGTCTTACTACCCATTTGAGCTATACGCCTATGTAATAATTACGCTATTGGTATAGTGAGGAGGGAGCTTTAACTTAGAGGAAGTGCATCAACATTTACGTGGAGAGAGAGTGGGAAACTATGTAGGAGAAACCACCCTCAGAACACCTATCCGGGATTGAACTCAGATCTTCCCGTCATTGTAAGAATATTTTATTGCAAGTCTGACACCTTAGATCATGCAGCCACCTTAGTGGGTAGAGGTGGATGATGAGTGGTGGATATTGAAGGGATGAGGAGGTGGGGAAGGATTGGAAGAATGTGGGTGGAGATTTATGGGGGGAGGAGGAGGTGTGATTTAATACTTTATTGATCTAGTTGTTGTTAAACATATAAATGAAAATAGAAACTCTTTCCACCCCAATTTCTTGATGGGTTTGTAAGTTCAAAATCCGTGATACTTATTCTTCATAGTGATTTTAAAAACTATAAAAATATTTCTTTTTCTCTTAACTACATTCCTATCCTTCGGTTTGCATTAATAGCTTATAGTTAACAAAACTAACTAATTATTGTCCTCGTGGACAATGGCGTCAGGTTGTTTTTACTTAATGGTTCCTTACTCTCCCTCCAGGAAAATGTGGCTACATATTCTCTGAATTCCTAATTCTTCCTTGCTATCATGTAAATGTAAATACTCTGATAGCCCGGACGGGTAATAAGACCCGGCTCTGTGGCTAAAAGATATATGCAATACACTCGTCAGCTGTGTACATTTGGTTGCATAGCCCGCATCTCGCAGGCGCTAGCGAACACGCCAACATGGTACGTTCCAGACAAATCTTATTACATTTCACGGGAAATGATTGTTCAATATTAGAAATAATATAACAGTATTGTATTGGGTGTGTACATCCGTGTAATACAGGTAATAATAATAATAATAATAATAATAATAATAATAATAATAATAATAATAGTAATAGTAATAATAATAATGCATCCCTTTATCTCATTATTTGGAGTATAGTTCTTCAACTAAGCTTTGCCGTTCAAGTGTATTTGAGTTCGTTCCATGGCTTCACAAGTTTTCTGCTTCCTTCACCGACAGTCCTCCACCAAAGTAATCCTTGTTCGGTCTCGACGTCGGCCTCCTTGCGGTTTCTAGTCCAGATATTCTCTTTGAGAGACTTTGTCCTTGTCTCTCCGGAAAGTTTGGTCGAAACCATCGACCCTTATTGCACCTTCTGATCCTCCAGTTGGATCGGCTTCCGGTTGGTTTTGTTCCATTTCTCTTCATTTCACACAACTTTTGACCAACTTATGGCCTCAAATCTGTTCCTCGGGCCTCTGTTGATCATCGCCAGTCGCAACGTTTTACCTCCGGTTGGATGGACTTATGATTGGTTTTGTTCCAAAGCTCTTCAATTTTCACAAATTTCATCAGCCAATCACCCTAATATATTCATCTGGAATAATTTTATGAACATATACATTCCTCGGGTATACTTATATGCAACGTCTCTCATCAATTGATGGTAGACTTAAGTTTAAATCATATCTTTTCTTAACTACATTGATTACTTAAAGAATTCGTAGCTATTTTGCGAAGCGGGTTGCATCTTAACTTGACGCACCTAATCAGTCTAAGTACAATCACACTTAGATACCAATGTACTAAATAGAGAGAGAGAGAGAGAGAGAGAGATAGAGAGAGAAGAAAATGAGCAGTTTACCCTGCTAGGCCTCTTGTTTACCTACTGATAACACTTCCCTCTTCCTCTGACGAGTTTACACGCTCACTATAATATTTGCACCTTGAAAACATTGACTTGCTTGTTAAAATTACCTTTATATTGTTTTCTATTCTAGATGGACAAATATTTCCATGGACTTTTAATTTTATTTACACCTTGGCATGAAGATTACTACAGGACATTTTATTGACCAAGCCAAATAGCCTGATTAATAAAGTATTTATAAAAAAAATACGTCTACAAAAAAACAACTAATTCAAGATAAAAATAAGAATTTTGTGACACTATAGGAATAGTTCTATAGTTAATTAAGAATGTATGGTATTTGTTTCAATGCTATATCTTTAAAAACTCTCTGAATAAAACGTAAGTTCACTAATATGGGAAATGTTAACCTGACTTGGCGTGATGTCGCGGGTAAGAAACAACATAAGAATAACGTTTTCACCAAAATGACAAGTTTCACTTGAGAGTAGGAATGAACGGAGATCTTTTGAAAGTCTCCAGCCAACTTTGTATCCATTACATTCTGTCTAGTGGAACCGACAAGATGATGACAGCTTCTTTCCCGAAGGAATTCATTAAATACCCCCACTGAATAATGTTAAAATCTTTCTTACCACAACGTTTTTAGGTAGTGGGGAGGAATTTCTCATTATATATACTCTTTCGAGTGTATTTTCCATATTTATATTCTCTGAACCAGATATCTCATACCTTTCTTTTTACCTAATCATACAGAGAAAGTACCGTAATAGTGAACATATTTGACCTCCAGATTATGATGGATCTTGAAGTTTTACTTGGCAGCGGATGAACACGCGTGCATATGGACCTTCACTGACGGCCACGTGGATGTAAGGCGTCTGGCTCACGCTAGACAGTATTTATGATGACAAGGAGGGAGTTTGAGTCTGAAATCTAGGCCGTACGCATCTAGGAGAAGGGGAGGTTTCTCACCACCCTCTCCACGAAAATACTTGTGCATTTACTCTAATTCAGCCGTTCACCCTTTAGAGTAAGTCGTTAATAGCCAGGGTGTAGAAAGCGAGAGTAAAAAACAAACGATATAAACACTAAGAGAGAATATACTAGTAGTTTTTGTTTTAAAATCATCTATTCTATTCCATATCTGTCCTAACTTTAATTTTCTTTCACATTAATAAACTCTACAGAAATTATTCTACAATATTTTTCTACTTTTGTCAGAAGCAGCTCACGGCCCTGGATAAAACCACTCATCCTCCAACTTTCACTTGTTTTTTGGTTCTCTCTTTCGTTTACTTTGCTCTCCTCTTTAACTGTCATCTTGAGTGCTTTCCTCCTTCTAACACGTGTTTCTTCTTGTAGCAACCTCAAAGGACCTAATATCCTCATCCTTGTCGAAAATAGCGCGGGTTGCTTTTAGTGATTTGGTCTGAATAGGAATATGTCGCACAGAGGTGTACTAGGAAACCGGACCAATGTAGTGACAGTTTCTATGTTAGCCTCTAACTGATTGATGATTGATTGATCTTGACTCTTGGGAGCGTCTCGAGTCCTTAAAACTCACCAGTCACCAGTGATCTATGAGGAGGTTTAAGGTTCTCTAGGTGTCACCAGTGATCTATGAGGAGGTGTAAGGTTTTCTAGGTGTCACCAGTGATCTATGAGGAGGTGTAAAGTTCTCTAAGTGTCACCAGTGATCTATGAGGAGGTGTAAGGTTATCTAAGTGTCACCAGTTATCTATGAGGAGGTATAAGGTTCTCTAAGTGTCATCAGTGATTTATGAGGAGGTGTAAGGTTCTATAAGTATCACCAGTGATCTATGAGGAGGTATAAGATTTTATAAGTGTAATCAGTGATATATGAGGAGGTATAAGGTTATATAAGTGTCACCAGTGATCTATGAGGAGGTATAAGTTTCTCTGAGTGTCATCAGTAATTTATGAGGAGGTATAAGGTTCTCTAAGTGTCACCTGTGATCTATGAGGAGGTATAAGTTTCTCTGAGTGTCATCAGTAATCTATGAGGAGGTATAAGGTTCTCTAAGTGTCACCAGTGATCTATGAGGAGGTATAAGGTTCTCTAAGTGTCACCAGTGATCTATGAGGAGGTATAAGGTTCTATAAGTGTCACCAGTGATCTATGAGGATGTATATGGTTCTCTAAGTGTCACCTGTGATCTATGAGGAGGTATAAGGTTCTCTAAGTGTCATCAGTGATTTATGAGAAGGTGTAAGGTTCTCTAAGTGTCATCAGTGATCTATGAGGAGGTATAAGGTTCTCTAAGTGTCACCAGTGATCTATGAGGAGGTATAAGGTTCTCTAAGTGTTGTATGAATTCATTTCTAAGATTATCTAAGAATATTTATAAAAGTATATAAAGTTTTCCTAGAGATACCGAGTGTCTCTAAGATTAATAAGCCTCTCTAAAGGTCCCCGAGTATATTAAATATATTAAATGAGGTTCTCTATAGAGCTATGAGTATCTCTGAAATAATATAAGGTTCTTTTTAAGGGGTCACCAAGTATCTACACATATTTACACTAGGGGGCGAGAAAGGAAATAAACAATGCCCGCACTTATGAGGAAGCCGAGAAGGAAACTATTCAGAAAAAAACCCACATATCACAGCAGAATTGGCCGGGACTCGAAAACCGACATATCTTATTCCCTCAGGCAAGACGAGACTATAGCCTTTGACCACACGCCCACCAGCGCAGCTCTTAACAAAGTGAAGATTGGTAACATTAACTACCACAATGCACCTCTGTCGTATCAAATAGAGACCCATAGAATTAGTTTCCTGTTTCTTTTGTACGCTCGTCTGATGGACGGCAGTCCAACTAATGAATTACAGTAATCACGCTACTTTTTTTTGCAGATTGTACTTTTTTTACTCTAGTGTTCTTGTAAGATCGTTTTTCTGATTACAAATCTACCTCAAGATCGCCTCAGCCTTGAAACCTATTTTTCTATATTATTCAATACTACCAGTATGGACAAAGACACCATTCTCGTCTTGTCTAGTTTCTAGGTGATGGGTGAGTTCTAGTCTCAAATCCCGTCGAGATTTACAACTTGTCAAATATTTTTAAATATTTTCCCCTCCTCCCTCTATGCAAATGCCGGTATCCTTCTTCTAAAACTGTGCCTCCCTCAATTAGTGTAAAAATATGACTAAACGTGACGAGTAGTAAAAGGTGACGTCAACTAATTTGACATATTAATTACTATTTCATGAAAACCAGCGTCGGTGGTCATATGGTCTAAGGCATCACTCTCGCGTTATTTCGGATTGCCTGTGAGAGGGAGATTGTGGTTCGGATCTCGACTGAGTGTACTGAGGCTGATTTTTCCTAATTGGTTTCCCACTCTCCCTCCACGCAAGTTAAGGTACATTTTCTCTAAGGTCACGGTGAAAGATAAAAGAGGCCTGGAAAATATTAGATTAACCCCTTTCTGTGTTAATTTTTTTTTACCGTCATTATTTTATCCCTTGTTCATAAAGTTATTGGAAATTATTCCAAGAATTAGTATATTTCTCACTTCTGGGGGATTGGGTGTCAATAAAATGATGTATAGAACAATAATATACTTATTCTATGGAATTAAGCCCTTGGAAATTCATTGCCGCTTTTAAAAAGTAACGCCACCTATCTCTATCTTGATTTAGTTCTATCCAGTCCTCATAATTACAACCAATACTTATCATGAGCTAGTTCTATCCAGTCCACCTCATTACACCCTATCCCTATATTGAGATAGTTCTATCCAGTCCACCTCATTACACCCTATCCCTATCTTGAGATAGTTATATCCAGTCCACCTCATTACACCCTAACCTTATCTTGAGCTGGTTCTATCCAGTCCACCTCATTACACCCTATCTATATCTTGAGATAGTTATATCCAGTCCACCTCATTACACCCTATCCTACTCATTAGCTATCGCAGTAATCTTTAAAATATCGACCCCAATCTGTGTTCTCTCTGTGGTCATATACTTAGTATTTTAAGAATTTAATTCTAAACCTATTTCCTTACTAGCCTCTGATAAAATGTCTGTATTTATAACAAGATTCCTTATTACTAACCAACAAACCTAAACCATTTCCGTATTCTAATATTTTCGCTGTACCGTTTAATGTTAACCCTTCCCTACAGACTAGCATTACCCTAATAGCCCATTCTAAGGCAAGATTGAAAAGTAATGGGTAAAGTACATCTCCTTGTTACAACCCAGTTTGTTTTCGAAAGTATCTGATAAGGGACATACAACCCGTTCCCTGCCACGATGATTATCAGTCAAACATACCTAAACTAACTTGACAAGCTTTTTGAGTATCTCAAACTTGACTAAAATTACATATAATTTATTTCTTCTAACTGAATCTCTTAGGCCTTTTTAAAATCTATGTATCATTGATGAACAGTAATGTTGATTTTTTTCTAATATTCTCCGAATTGTAAAAATAATAAGTTAGGTTGTTGATCTATTTCGTCTAAATCCACACTTAAGATCCCCGATTATTTCCTATGCAAATGGAATCAATCTCCTTGGAATTATTTTAGATCCCATTTTATAGCATGGTGGTAGTTATTACACTTGGTTCTATCCCCCTTTTTTGAAAATGGGTACTATAGAACTTTTTCTCTCCATCTTGTGGTAGTATATCATTGTTCCATATGAACCTTAGCAGTTTATGAATTTCTATTACTAAAATTTCACCACCTCCCTTTAACTTCTTAATAGCTTCCTTGACTTCACTAATACTTGGCTCTGGGACTAAAGTCTCAGCGATATAGATTTCAATAACCTCAGACAATTCAGATCCTTAATAAATATTCAAAATATGACTGAAGAACTCTTTCCATCCACTTAAAATCTCGCTCGTAATTGCCATCAGATTATCAGTCTCATCTTTAACTGAATTTACCCTAGTTTGATAAATTTCCCTGGATCCATTAGTACCTAAATACAATCCTCCGATATTCTTATTTTTGTTATTTTGTTCTACCTCGCTAGCTTTACTCTTTAAATACTCTCTCTTTTTGTTTTTGAATATGGAACTGACATTTTTTATTTTTTTTTTCCGTTACTAAAAGGTTTTAAGCTCAATTCGCTAGGACTTTCTAACCAAAGGTAATTTAGCTTCTATATTAAATTTGAACATTCTTTGTGAAACAATGGCTTCTTCCTACTTTTTTGTTTGTTTTCCAGAGAACTACCCCCCCCCCCCCC
>CABFWB010006855.1:0-21585 GCA_902151455.1 Timema bartmani
ACGTGATTGCCAATGCAATTATCGAGTGAGCGTCAAGGGTCGACGGCGCGTGAAGTAGACTATTCGGATACAGCCCAAGTCTTTAAGACGCAACTGAAAGAATACAACTCACGCATGCGCAACAACATAATACGCCAGAAACAGGACAATAACTACATATGTCTCATCATAGTCAAGAACTAAATAATGTCAACAGATCTTGTTGCAAATATGTATTTGGTTATATGACCTGGGCTCTACCCAATCAATCTTTTTAGTGATGAAGCATGCCAGTTTGGATCTCCATTATGAGAGAGACATACAACTAGGCAACGTCTTTTGTATCGTCCACTTTTTCTGACATCCGTTCGTTTACCACCTGAAAACTTCGAAACGAGAATCATATAGCGTTTGGCCTAGTTAGTTGTGTGATTTACCAGAAGCTTATCTGCTTTGATGACTAGGTTTCGAGTGCCTTCATGATGTCAGACCACACAGAAGTTGGAGACATCATTGGTACCGGTACGTTGTTGATTCCTCCTCCTTCCTTTCGAATGCTGTTCAAAAACATGACAAGGACCATTACGTAGGTCATTAAGTAAAACATCACTGTTACTTGTGTTGTCACAAGCATCGGTGATGGCAGCTTGAGCACCTTTTTTTAGTTGCGGGATTAGTTGAAACAGTTCTTTACGGGCTGTGATAGCATGAGCTGTGTCCTTTATGATTTTATGTAATTTGTCTGTGTTGTTCCTAACCATATGATTAGCACATTCCAACTTTATGACCTGTCTTCCATAGACTACATTACGCTGTATTTTTGCATAAGTACTAGAGTCACCATCACTGACAATGTACTTATAACGCAAATTATGCATCCTCTCACTCTCTCTGAAACCCTGGGTGAGAATAGCTTGTTCCTGTTAGAGAATATGTATTAGATAGCCTAGGTATTACACATCATCAAACATAATGCTGATTTATTTTCACAAAGACCAAAAATAAAATACACGCTTTAACATAGGTATGATGTTTACACTTTACATCAAACACAGACTCTGAGCGCTTACTTATCTCTTTTGTCTTTTTCTTGCCGTTTACAGTGTTCATCGCTAGATGGTGCCACCCAGCCTAGAATACGAAAAATAACTTTTTCTAATATTCCCCCTGTTTGAGTATTATAGTTCTTAATATTTAAATATATGTTTTAATGTATTTGGAAACAATACAAACTTATTGTGTCGTTTAATCGTTATTGTTTAGGTTTACTAATGGATTAAAGAGCAATATTATTGACTAGCAACTAAACTAAAACCACTGTACGACAATTATTCTAATCTGAAATAACCAAATTGCAATTTTAGGAATATTTTTAATATAAATAATTACGAAATGACATACAGGCCTAAATTGCACCAGCTAAGCACCAGTATCAGTGATTCGGTTTTAAATTCCTCAGATCCTAGTGTTGAAAATTATTTTAAGATATTTCTTTGGCAGTCAAATGTACATCATTATGGTAAATTGAAACTTTCGAGCAGTGAAGAAAATTTAAATGTTGGAAAACAAACCAAATTGAATGTGTGAGAGATGCTTTTCCAAGTCTGAAAATAAAAAACATCCATCAAAAAGCTTTCTGCGGAGAGTTTTCAAAATTATCTTTGGCAAAAAGGAAAAAAGGGAAAAAATTAAAACTAACCATGTTTGGGAAACTATTGAGGAAAATCCCTAGGAAAACATTCAAAAGTTCGCTATGCTCCAATGCTGGGGAATAAATTCCATTATCTTCTAGAAAATAATGATGAATACGAACTGGACACAAAAAACTGGAGTGTGTACAAAAAGTATTAATTTAGACCAAACAGACAAATACATATATGAATTGATTGTCATGTAACAATATCTCTATTATTGGTTTCTCAAGAAATTAACAGCTTTTATTTACAAAAATTCAAAAGTTAAATTGCTTTTCTCACATACATAAAATATTCTAAGAAGAAAACCACCAAATTCTATGTATAACCAGGGCTACAAATATTGACAATTTCATCTATACACAGGTTCCATACTTGCTCAACAGATGGCTTGCATAATCTAGTTTGTGTGTAGTATATATAAATTCATTAATAATGTTTAAAACCTAATATAATATATAGTTGTATGAATATGTATTAGATTATAATAATAAGGGTAATATTTTTAACTATTATATTTGACTAAATACAGTTAATATATTTGCTATATATTTAATTATTCAAGTCACAACCGTGTTTTTCGGTGACAATTAAAATTTTCGATTATATAAAGTTAAAATTAGATATGTTATAGGTGGATCTGCTACTGTGTAACCTCGCCATGTTACATTAATTTTGAACAGGGATACCACTATGTCATGTACCGGCGTCGTCCCGCATTATGTGTAAATGGTGAATTCATGATCTTGTCTGAACACAATAATATAGCAGCTTATTATGCTAGTGAGATAATATCACAGTGATTGGAATTAATAGTTACAAGAGCACAGCTGTTTAAACATGGTGAACGAAGTTGATCAGTCATTTCTTCCTCAGGCTTGTGATGAATGTATATTGTATGAACTTTTGGTTTATTCTGAATGGAAACAAGATCCCGAATTGGTCGTAAGTAATATAAGTTATATATATTTTTAAATAATAAGTTTTAGATGCAATTATAACCTTTACAGTGATAGTAAAACATTTTTTGTTAGCATTAAGCCCAGGCTGTATTCGAATAGTCTACTTCCAAATAGTCCTGAAGTCTGCCGATGCACCCATCACACCCTTGAGTACAAGGGCGGTGGCAAGTTACCCTTGACACGGCCTTGATGCTGATGCGGTGTTTGATTGGCAAGTTTGTTTTTTCGGCTGCTAGAGATATAGCTCGCAGAGTAATGTGATCTGTGATAGTGGGCTGATAGATGGCTTTTAAAATAGTTTCAAAGCTTATTAGTAGGAAGCAGCACTGCGGACTCAAGGGTGTGAAAAGGATAATTTGCTGTCAAGTGAGTAATTATGCATCAAGTCAAGTGCACTTGACTATTCGGATACAGCCCAGTCTACAATCAGTCGCACCCCCTTTTCGGACTCGCAATCGTAGTGAACTTGAAAGACATATCGTAGGCCTAATTGGTTTCCTCAAACAAAATGAACTGATAAATATACCACACGGTTTATACACCAGTAACTATAGATGACATTGTTTTCAATTTAGATTCATTCGTCATAAAAAGTTGGATATTCTTTAACATATTCGATTAAATAAACATCAAAATCTAATAAAAATATTAATACCGGTACAAATCCTCCCGTGCACACGTGGATACCTACAATGGTTAGACACACGTGTGGACTGTCAGTCCGCCACTGTTTTACTGCAGTTTTCGATTGAATTTCACACAATTATTGGTACGTTTGAAACATTTAAAAACCTTTATTTTAATTTAAAATGATCATACAGGGTTCGGCATAAATACCTGACAGGTTTTAAAAATAAATATTTAAAAAAAAGCCATATTTTAACACAACAAAGCAAGGAGATTTTATTTTTCCTCATTTCTTTATTTTTCAAAAACCACGTCCTTCAAATGATTTCCATTAAATTGCACACATTGTTGAAGCCGATTATTGAAACTCATCACTCGCTGCAACATATCCTCTGGTATGTTTTGAATTTCTTCGAATATACGTCGTTTTAGATCGTTGAGTGTGGCTGGCCGCGAATTGTACACTACACCCTTCAAGTGACCCTAAAGAAAAAAGTCTGGAGGAGACAGGTCAGGTGAACAGGATGGCCAGTTCACATCTCCAACTTGAGAACTCACACAGCGTTGGAACGAGTTGCGAACAGTAGCCATACTGATGCGAGCTGTGTGGGCTGTGGCGCCATCTTGCTGGAACCAAAGTAACTCTCGTTGAGGGAGTGTGTTGATTCTTGGCGCCAAGAAGTCTTGAATCTTGTTTATGTATCGACCGGCATTGACTGTTACTGTTTGACCATCATCCCCTTCAAAAAATAAGATCCAATTATTCAAAAAGACGACACAGCACACCACACCACACCCTAACTTAAGCACTATGCAAAGGCCACTGATGAATCTTCTGAGGGTTTTCTGCGGCTAGGTAATGGCAGTTTTGTTTATTGACTGCTCACTCAAGGTGAAAATGAGCATCCAAAGAAAATATATTGTTCAGCATATCAGGGTTCTATTTCAGTAAATTAATCAAAACCCCTACAACTGTTGATTCTTTGTTCTTTATGTTTATTTGTGAGTAAATGAACCACTTGAATTTTTTAGGAATGGAATTTTAAATCCTTGATCATCCGTCTAACAGATCGATCTGACAGGTTGAGAGCAATAGCATGATTTACAATCGATCGTCTTGGACTACGGGTGATTGAATCTAACACTCGAGCAGCATTTTCTTCTGTTCAAACAGATTTTGGCCTACCTTGTGGTTTTTCATCCTTAACAGATCCTTCTTCTCACTATTTTGAAACCCAGAGAATGATTGAGTTGTGTGATGGTGCATCCCTTCAGTTAAACTGTCGCCGAAAGTCTCGCTATGTAGCAGTGATGGAGTTGGTTTTAATGAATAACTCAACCATGGCAATACAATCCTGCACACTCCAACGCTCCATGGCAAACTAAACTCCAAGATCAGTTTCACTCTCCCCCAAAAGTGTGGCATCACTACCTATCGGAAGTGAGTGTAACTACTGTTTTAAAACTGTCGGCTGTTTCTGCCAAACCCTGTACGTTATATTAAAAAAATATTTCAATTTTAATTTTCTTGCATAATTTTTTAAAATTAGCCTATAAGTTACCTTATTTTTCAGTAACTTATAACCATAATTCAATTTTTACAATAAACTATTCAATAACTTTAGGCCTTACTTATGAACTAGGCCCTAATTTTAAATTACAAAACATTTTCATACATAGAATACATACAAAAATAATAACGAAATAAATGACAAAAATAGAGTTGTAAGCTAATTAAACTAAAATTATAAATATATTAGTTCTAGTTAAGTTAGATTCTTTGCTAAGCTAACCTGCCAACTACCTAGCACACACAATCATTTTCATTTAAATCCATAATTTGCATTTTGTTGTCACATTCAGAGCATACATAAGAAATAACGTGTCCCAGACATAGTCTATGTATACTTGTTGCAACCTTTGCACTTGAATTGAATTGAACTTTTGTTTTTCAGCCCAAAAATAACACCTTCCTTGGGTTCTTAAACGCAAATTATCATTCACAAGATCCTTAACTATTTTCAAAAAGTCCTTCCTCACCACGTTGAATGTAGTATTATATTTTTTAATTATGTAGGTATTTATCCTTGCAATCTTCATAAATGAATATAATACTGCCAAAATCCATCTTTGGGTTATTCTGGTTACAGAATAAGCACACTTTATTTCATCCACCTTATCAAAACTCTATTTTGTTTCATCATAAAATTTGATAATTTTGGATTTATGAATTTCAGAACCCTCTAGATCTTTAATTTCGTCTCCTTCGCTGTCATTGGGAACACTGAATTTGTCTTTGTCCAGCCGTTGTAGCATATCTTTGTCGCTAGGTCTAGATATTTTCCTATAACTAAAAGTGTAGCCAACAAAAATTAAAGCACTAACAAAACCAAACACACACATGAAAAAAACATGCACACTCACTCACAGAAACATAGTCTATACTTGTGTGTGTGTGTGTGTGTGTGTGTGCGCGTGCGTGCGTGCACAAACACATGCTCCACTTTTTTACAAGCTATTTTGTTTAGTTTAGTGTAGCTCTTACAGATGATTTATGCTATTTTGTGAAAAAAAAATATTTTTTTTTCATTTATTTGGGCTGTTTAGCGCACACTTTCTGAACCAATTGATTATATCCCCACACGAGAATTTTATATCTAGGAAAAATCTATATTTCAACTTTCAAGGTCACGTTAAACAATCTGCCTATAGCAGAAAGTTCAATAAGGTGGCTGAATTATTTTTTGTTTTATTCTGTTCTCCTTGTTTTTATTTTTGCAAAAATGTAATTATCGCAAATATCAGTATTTTGTTGAATTAAAAAAAAGGTGAAAGTGGGACGGATTATGGCAAAGTAGGTATTTTTATTGAGTTATTTATTAATTTTGACACTAATTAATATATTTTCTCAGTTCTTGACAGATTTTGACTCAAATTTTCGCTTCATTGTCGACAATTTTTGAAAATATACCACCTCAAATTGTAAGAGCTTTAAATAAGTTCTATACATTTAATATGAATGTGTTTTGTACAGTGTATTTTTTACATGTGGATAACTTAAGTCATTTCTATAGTAAAATGAGAATTTTCATTTTATATTTAATAGGCCTAATAAACAATGCTCGGATACCAATTTTATTATAATTGTTATAATAGATTTTAAGAAAATTGATTTTTTCATGTTTACCCTCTAGTAAACTAGCCTTAATTTTAATGTTCTAAATGTCAAATTCCAAAAAAAAACTTTGGGGAACTTTCTGGAAACTCTAGTAAAGTGTTAGCCCAATCGATAAAATATTTTCAGCTCTCAGGTCAAGATACATCTCGCGCACACAGACAGACAGCATAGCAAAAACCGCCTTTTCTGTTTCACTGAGTCATGAAATGTTGAGATATATCAAAATCATTACACATATTACTTTTCTCTTTGAGGGGTCGAAATAAAATAAAAAGATAAGATTTTTTTTTTTTTTGCCAAAAGCGAAGCCTACAGATCACATTACTTGATGTATGTATGTATGTATACTTGAGAGTGGATCTAGTAATTTCCTTAGCAGTCAGATAAAATCCTTACTGTGAAATTTGTTCTGTAACCCCAGGGGTGCAGATTATGTTCAGAGATCCAATATTTCCCCAGAACATAAGATTTTCATTAAAAAAAATTTCGGAGACAATAGTGCTCAAAATAAAACATGAATATTTAATAGAGGTGAAGGGAATATAAATTATTGCCTACTTCATGGTTTGGAAAATTCAAATTCAAACATATTTTTAATCATAGTTATTTTTATAGTACCTACCTTATAAAAAATTCATTTGTCTCCCAGAAATGGCAACCTTCACATTTCCTTGTATGCATTACATAGCATATTGTTATTAATTGTTCTTTGATACCAGTATGCTTACTGGTACCAATATTTGATTTTACATCTTGAGAGTAAGAGGCAATGGAGTGTAATTCCGGGAGGCCTTGGTTTAATTGTTGATTTTCATAGACTTTTTGTTTTTTTGTAGACTCGCCACTACTGCAAGGTCTATCAACCACACTAGGGGAAATACTATCGCTATTTACGACTGAGTTTTTCCTGATCACATAATTTATGTTTTACAAAACTTGCAATACTCCCTTGATCCTTACTTCTAGGTGTTTCTTGGGGATGTTTATTAGATACGTGATATCCGAGCTTATCACATCTGCCACGGCATTCACAATAAGCACATTTGATGTCTTGTTTGCTCTTAAAAGTCGACATAATAAACATTTGTTTCACTAAACCATTTAATTTTTTATAAACATTTATCTATTGTACAATGTACAAACCTTGATAGGTCCACTAAAAACAACATTTTCATGGCTACACAATTATTACAATACGCATGTCATGAGTTTAAATAAACTGTGCACACATCGCTGTGTAATTAGGCCACGATATAATGGGTGACTGATTTAAAACTAAAAGAAAACATCGCCCACCCTTCCCTGACTGATGACTCATCACTCAATACCGCCATTAGCCAGATTGGATTATTAGATTTTTCCTTTGCCCCTTATTTCAACCTTTGACTTCTTTTCTAGAACTCTAAGACATTATCCTAGCCCCAAGACACAGCAACTTTGTCTTACACCGACTTACACCGACACTGTCTCACATGACACATACTGATAGTGTCGGTGTTGACAACTCTTTGTGATTACACTGACACTGTCTCACATGACACATACTGGCAGTGTCGGTGTTGACAACTCTTTGTGCTTACACCGACACTGTCTCACATGACACATACTGGCAGTGTCGGTGTTGACAACTCTTTGTGCTTACACCGACACTGCCTCACATGACACATACTGATAGTGTCGGTGTTGACAACTCTTTGTGCTTATACCGACACTGCCTCACATGACACATACTGATAGTGTCAGTGTTGAGTGTCATCAGCCTTTGTTTTTCATACAACTGAAACTACCATATCGGAACCAGAATTTACTAAAAACGTCAACAAAATTGTTGACCCTTTCCCTGCCCCAAATTTCCCCAGGACTGCTTTAATTTCCCCTGAACCTCGTTCAGACATATTCTGCACCCCTGTTTAGCCCTACTTAATGTTTTGTTTTTTTGTAGAAATACTCAAAGCCGACAGATGCAAACATATTGAATGTTGCGGCCAGCTCCTACTCCATCAAACATGTGCTCCAATATCTGGGCCGGAGGGAGTCCATTTCGGATGAAATCTTGAGGTTGGAGTTGATTTAGAGCTCTATTTTTAGTCTAGTCTTGGGAGTCAACCATTTTCCCAGTATAAAAACTAGTAAGCCATCAAATGGGAGGACTAACTGGACTGTATTTATAGTATAGTCTCGGGAGTCACCCAAGCTCCCAGTATTAAAACTAGCAAGCAGTCAAATGGGAGGACTAACTGGACTGTATTTATAGTATAGTCTCGGGAGTCACCCAAGCTCCCATTATAAAAACTAGTAAGCAGTCAAATGGAGGACTAATTGGACTGTATTTATAGTCTAGTCTCAGGAGTCACCCTCGCTCCCATTATAAAAACTAGTAAGCAGTCAAATGGGAGGACTAACTGGACTGTATTTATAGTCTAGTCTCGGGAGTCACCCAAGCTCCCAGTATTAAAACTAGCAAGCAGTCAAATGGGGGACTAACTGGACTGTATTTATAGTCTAGTCTCTGGAGTCACCAAAGCCAGAATATATTGCATTTTTTTTCCCCTAAAAATGTCTCCGAAAACTGTATTTGTACGTTGTACTGTATTTGATGCGTAGCCTAACATTTTACTCTCAAAAAAACGGAAGATTTCTACAGAGGTATATTTTGTAGCATGCTGGGACTGGACTATTAACTTATATTTTCAAGAATGTTAACATATAACTTTTGTTTAAGATCCAAGCAGCAAAAATAAAAATTAAAAGTACAAACCTAAATTTTAAGTTCATGTTTTAAGCAGCAAAAAATGTAAAACGCTATATAAAAATGGAAGATTATTTAAATAAGGTTTTTGTTCTAAAATTGTCTGAGGACTTATAAAATGTGTTTTTATATAAGACACGCTCCTTTTGGAAAAATAAAAAATGTCTCGCGGCGCATTTAAGAGTTTTCTTTTTCCTTCGGACATCGATATAATTTTTCAAAAGCATCTAAACCCCACTATAAATTACATTCTGACCCCTGGCCTGCACCATTTAGGATACCTTGTCACATTTAATTGCATCAATTTTCAAAATCTCAACCATATGATCATTTATCTTGCTAAATTGGGGTTGAGTGCTCTACAGCATCATTCTTGCAATAGACTGGACTACTTATGATGGGGAGATCAGGGTTTGAATCCTGGTCTAGTGTACTGAGGATTTGTTTTCCTCTCTACCTCATGCAAATTTGGGGTACACTTCCTCTAAATCTAACCTACCTCATCCCTAACACATTAGCTTAATTAATATGATTCTATGAAAAACGCAGGCGTGAAAAAAGCCTACTTGAAAATTGTGCACAGAAAGAACCCCACTGACATATATGTGTACAAGGAAAATAGTGCACATGGGAAAAATTGCATACACAAAAAAACCCACACTGAAAAATGCTTACACGAGAAAATGCTCACATAGAAAAATATCCCCCAAACCCTTAGT
This sequence comes from Timema bartmani, assembly GCA_902151455.1. Classification (NCBI taxonomy): domain Eukaryota; kingdom Metazoa; phylum Arthropoda; class Insecta; order Phasmatodea; family Timematidae; genus Timema; species Timema bartmani. Next base: position 9,909 of record CABFWB010006855.1, read on the forward strand.
AATAATGTTTGGTCCATAAACCTCACACAGTTGACAAAGATCTAACCCAACCTAACTTAACCTAAATCTTTAATTTGTTTGAGCTTTTTTCATGTGAACATATTTTCTGTTCGCTTTTTTTCATGTGTGATTTTTTTCCTGTGCACGTATGTGTCAGTGGGGTTCTTCCTGTCAACAATTTTCATGTGGGCTTTTATTGTTCCCACTTTTTTCCGGTCACCAGTTAATACATATGTGTACAGTACAGCTGGACCAGTTAATGATATGCGGTGCTAAAAAAAAAAGGGTGATACAATTGTATATTTTTATTGTATTTTCATTTTTCATTGGGGCCCTTATGGTTAAGCGAGCTTGTCGTGGTTGTCGCGTGGCGTCACTGGGACTAGACTATAGCTTGATTTTTTTTACAAATGACCATCTGAAAGGTCTTTTTTTCCCCCCATTAAAGTCCAATTATATAGAAGCGTTCTGGTACGGAAACATTGTTTCAAAAGTTGAATCGTAAGACCTTCAAACTGTCGCAATAGGTTGTTGCTACGACATCTTCCCTGGCAGTTTGCGGTCGGGGAGAGCGGCAAAGTGGTCGCTATCCTCCAAGACGTTCAGCTGGAGATAAGGACGTCTCGAGACGAGTACTGCACCGTGGTGGGAAAGGCGGTTGGTGAGTCTGGTTCTAACTTCTGGAGGGAAAGTCTCAGGGGGTACACATTAAGGTGGGATAGAAGAGAGCACAAGTTAAAGCCAGTATTTTTTTTAGTTTTTTTTAGCAAACAATTAAGTTATTTTAACCAAAATATATAAAATTGAATATATTATGTCATAAGCAGGATCTTGATTTTGATGACCTTAAAATAATCAAAAAATTACCTAAAGATTCTAGAAATATCACTTTAAATTTTTGAGAAATGATCTAAAATTTGAACAAAAACTATTTATAAATGCACACGACTCAATCAAATATGAATGCACTTTACAAATGGAAATTTATATATATATAAAAGCCTTTAGCAACTAAGCTCTTGCATTTTGTTAAATATAATATTGATTTACAAATATCTGCTTCTGAAATAATAGCTACCCCCTCCCATTACAACCCCTTCCAGCTTAATTTCAGTGTCTAACCAGGAATGAGTACTGTTTTACAACCAAATACAATACAAAGCTTTTTGCCTACATTATCTTCTCATTCTGATAACTGTACGTTGAAAAAAAAAAATTATAAAATATTTATAGTATGATATTTAAATATTTACTTATTCAACATGAATACTTTAAAATGATTCAAACAAAATACCTAAAAACTACTAAAAAATTACCTAAACCAAGAAAATATGAGCCAAATTTCAAAAATGACAAATAAATGGCCAAAAAAAACACTTATAAAATATACATTTTAACAATAAGCGGATCATGAACAGTGATTACATACTTATTACCTTTGTATGTGATGTACAAAAAATAATAAAAATACAACATATCAAAATCCGGGTCTGGTCACGAGTATGGTGGCATTTGATGAAACATTTTTCAAATGAAGATATAACTAGTTCTCAGCAAATTCCAGGGACACCCTTGACAGATATTCAAGAACTGATGAATTTGCGAAAAAAACTAAACTCTTATGTTTCTACCGGAGCAATTTTTTATTTATTCTGTCTAAAAAAAAATACTGTCCTTAACTTGTAATCCCAAACATCCAGACTTAACATCCAGGGATTACACTCTATCAAATTAAACCATGACTTTAATAGGAAGCCCGCAGAGGACTGAGATTTAAAAATTAGTAGCCTGCGTTCATGAGAAATATGTCCACCTCAAAGCTGAAATGTTACATTTTTGACTAGATTTATTAAAATTTGTGTCAGAAAAAATAAAGTTAACAGAATTTTTGTTTGTCTCTTTGAAGCAAAGAAAAGCATTAATTGCCTAGGCTGACCCTGCTGTGTCTGAATACTTCTGATTTTTTTTTTTACATCCATTACTGTTCCCAGTCTGTGACCTGGGTCAATTTTTTATTCAAGCCATATATTTTCCACTGCCGGCTTGCTAGGCCTGTCGTAGCTTTATATGCATATAATCTATCTTAAGACTGGGATTAGCACAACACCCAGTCCCTGGTAGTTAATTTATTGCTTTGAAAGGTTAAATACACATTTCACCAATGATTATTGTTTTGGCCATGCGGGGAATCGAACCTGGGACTCCTAGTTCTGTAGACAGACACACTACCAGCTGAGTGAGCTAAGGTGTTGGATTGATGTATTTCCGATAGTTCATTATATAGTTTGTCTATAAAGTTATCAAAAAATTCCAATAATATTTCCCTATAAATTACCAGGGTTATATTTCTCTCTAAGCCACACCTAATTAAACAGGCTAAGAATCTTAACACAGTAATTGTAATATTGTTACATGTGTCAACATGAATTTTCAGTTTTCAAATAACGGGCTTCGTATGAAAATAAATTGTGAACATGTGTGCGTGGTTTTCTATGTTTGTAAATTATATAAATTTTAACTGAGTTCTTTTCATATTATTTAAATTAAAAAATGACACCTGGACACAATAATCAAACCCAGAACCTTTGGCTTAGTACACCATTGCTGTACCCACTGAGCTATCCAGGAGTCGTCCTCTGCCCAGGGTTGCTCTTCATTTAAATTTAAAGAATATGATATTTAGATGCAGCTTTAACCTTAACTAACAAATATGATAGCTTAGACATTTAAACCATCATGCGTTCTTTATGCTGATTTCAGAAATATTGTCCACACCTTCCTATACCATACTCACCCACCCCTCCTCCCAAGCCATGGATTTTTTTTTACTAAGCTAGGAAGCTAGGAATAAATTTCGAGAAATTTATAGACAAAGCCTTAACATGTTGGCAACACTTCAAATAATTCATCAATTTATTGATCTTGAGAGCACCATTTAACAATTTTAAACAGTGAAGAGTCAGTTAATTTTTGAGATTATCCTGCCTAAGTTGTGCTAAAAAAATGATTAAAATTAGTTTTTTAATAATGTTTTCAATTTAATGAGAGCACCATTTAACAATTTTAAACAGTGAAGAGTCAGTTTATTTTTGAGATTATCCTGCCTAAGTTGTGCTAAAAAAATGATTAAAATTAGTTTTTTAATAATGTTTTCAATTTATAGGCTTTTTTTAAAATAAAAGAGCCTGATAAAAGTAGCATTTTATTATAATTTGAATGCCCAAATTTTGTGAAAATGCTCAAAATCACACATTTTCTCCTGTGATTTTTAAAAACAAAAACAAAATTAGTAAAACAAATGGAAGTTGTTTTTAAAATGTGAATTAAAAATGATTTAGAAATGCCTCTTTCTTAGAAAACCTCAAGTAATTTATTTTCAAAAGACATGGTAGTATCATCCACAATTAATGACTCATAATGACCGGTTGGCACGTGAATTAAACGTCAAGCTCATATGGTTTGGTTTGTTGGTAACATGGGAGTTCAGGGTTTGAATGCCAGCTGGGTGCTTTGAATGTAGTCTTCCTTAAATGGTGTTCTCATCATCCCTTGAAAGAAATGTGGGGGAATCTCATCCAAAATTCGACCTTCTTTATCCTTTTATCATAAGCGTAACTAACCTAGGCATATAACCAGAATGGGTACACAACAAGGCACAAAGTAAAAAAGTAGGGGCGTGCGAGTACTCGCTAGTTGCTCAAACCCGACTAGTTTTACAAAACTCAAAAAAAATGGTGTGGTTGGAATGTTCATTCTTTTTCTCAAAAATTCACAGTATGATTAATTTTATTCAATTTTAAGATATAATATAATAGAAGCTTTCAATATTTCCTTTTGTCCGATTAAAAAAAAACTGTTCAATTATATTAAATATATTTAAAATTTCATATTTGTGGATGATAAATTTTTCTCACAAATTTTTTTTATACAGAAATGCAGCTTGGATATATTTCTTGTAGGAATAATACTATACTACTCAAAGTCGGTTCAAACTCGACTTGAAGTGAAAAATGCCCACTCCCACACCGCTAAATGACAACCAATAAAAAAGCTCATACTCGGACAAGAACCTGGATGTACAGTTTTCTCTAGTAGCCTCCCATATGAGTCTCTTATAGGAATGCACGATTGTTTCTCTGCAGTTCCCAGAGACCACGTACCCCCAGTGGCGCCGTCTGGCTTGGAGTCCCGACTGCAGCATGTTGGCGGTCTCTCACAGCAACGGCTCTGTATCCTTCTATGACTTGCTTGGCAGTAACCTCTTCAACATCTACCCAGTGAGTCAACATAGTCACAGGAGCGTTGGTTTATAGTGTACCCTTGATTTATCCTGAAAGGTTGCGAGTGACATAGCCTTGAACATTTTCACTTTCGGGTAGCTTATATTACTTTAGGAACAATGTTGTAGTCAGTAAAGGTAAGACTACTACTATGCTTGTTTCCACTATAGAGTAGCTTATAAGATAGGGCCATAGTGAAGTCAGTGAATGTAATACTTGTACCTTGCTTGAAATAAGGACATAATGTAATCAGTCAAGGTACAATTACCTTTATCGGGCCAACTATTGTAGTATAAATCATAAGATAGAACCATAATGATAGTCAAGGTAAGGGTAAACATATTGTACACATATCAAGTTGTTATGACACAACCTATAAAATAAGGTGAAACATGCTATGGACTACAATTTTGCGACTAAACATTTTATAAATTATATTTAGTGTCATAAGTTATACAAACCTTAAATCTGCACAGTAGAGTTTTGTTTCATCACTAAAGAAGGCGTTAATGCAAGCTCATATCTTCTTAAATTTCCCTCTTCATGTCTTACCTCTTATGTTAAGTCAATCCTCATCAACGGCCACATGGTCCAAGGCATCATTCTTGCAATAGATTGGACGATTGATGCCGTGAGAATGAGGTTCAAATTCCTTTTGGCTGTATTAAGTGGTGGACTTTCCAAAACAGTTTCTCACTCTCCCTCCATGCAGATAGGGGTACAATATCTCTATTATATTTTTCTCTTCCTGGATATATTAGCGTTATTAGTACAGATTAGTCCAACTGATCTGGTACTGAGATGCGGCGAAGGAAATTTTGTCATTGAATAATTTATTTGAGGTGTTAAACATACATCTTCAGGACTGAATGGTTATATCGGCACACGACTAACAAACTAACTTAAATATAAAACGGGCAACATCCGATCTCCGTCCTTGAATCAATTACCGTGGAAAAGGAAATCATAATTTCACCAATGATACATTTTTCGGTCATGCAAGGATTCGAACCTTAGCTCTGTAGACAGACACGCCACCGACTGATCTGAGGTGTTGGACATGACACTAAAAATGTATATGATGGTGTCATCCTACTGTCCCACCGTCACCCACCTCGTCATATGGTTACAGCCCAAGTTCCAGCAGGACGTGCCGTGCGCAGACACCAAGCAGGCCCAGGCGTGCATCATATTCATCAACTCCAGAATCAAGAGTCCCAAATGGTAACTTTAGTTTTATATTTCCATCTTATGATTTCATTAATCTATTTACAACACAGTTTGATTGCATTGTGCCACTATTACACAATTTACAAATAACACTTATTAGAAAACACTATTGAACTAGCATTGTAACTTAATAATTCAAGAGCTTTCACAACAAAACATGTTCCAAAAGAAACAAAGAAAGCTAAAAATACTTCAAAATAATAGAAGCGACAGGATTTGAAACAAAATTTTACCATAATAAAGTTGCACTGTAGAATAACCTCTTTCTTTCTCATTGTCATATAGACTTCCCTCTCTTTTTCCTTGTATAGGCCATGTTTGAAGTGCCATAACTTTGTGACAAAGCATCTCATTATCATATATTGTTAACAGAAAGATAGTACCTCCAAACACTATGAAATCACAGAACTAACTCCATTTCAATCAAATATGGACCTACTAACTTTATTTTTCTCTTATGATCTTCAATTTTATTCTTCAACTATCTCAGATTGTTCGATTGTGACCCTCACATCGCTGTATTTCTTATGGCAGTTCTGAAGCTCCTAAACCACTTGAATAATCCTCACCTACCTGTTTCGGTGGCCACTTGGTTTTGGACTAGACTCTCCAAGAAAGGGAGATCGGAGTTCGATCCCGGTTGTGTGCACTGAGGGTGGTTTTTCCTAAATGAATTTCCACTCTCCTTCCACACAAATTTGGCTGTAACTACCATCATAAAATAGCTTCCTGATTCCTAAAGCATTAGTGTAATTAGTATATAAGCATATAAATTGATTGGGTAGTAACACGGGATGCTAAAATAAAAAAGCCTCAACTATCTTTAGTTGGTCAGTTGTGACCCTCACATCGCTGTATTTTTTATGATAATGTTATTTATAAAATTTCCAAACTACTAAAAATATCCTCACTTATCTTAGAATATTATATGTTTTGAGTCTGTTATAATATGCATTGAAACAGGACCTTTAGTTTTGCGCAACTCGGTTTTGTTGTCTAAAGCGTTACTATCTCAATAAACTCGACCGCATATGATGGGGAGATCATTTTTCCAAATTTCTTTTGGGTGTTTCTGAGTGTGGTTTTCCCTGATTGATTTTCCACTCTTATTCCACTCAAATGTGGGTATTATTCCTCTCCATTCAACCTCCCTCATCACTAAGACATTAATGGGGTAGTTAACCTGAACGGTTAGTGAGACGCAGTATTTAAAACAATCTTAGCGCGCCAATGCTCTATCACCGGCCTATTAAGGATTCGTCCCTTGCTCCCAGGAACATTCTTCACCCATAGTGAGAGATGAAAATTTTGAATCGGAAAATTTTCTGCAGTGGTGTCTTGTGGTGGAGGGGTTAAATTGTAGAGGGGGCACTTAGAGCCTATTATACTTCAAAATATAGTGTGTCAAGAGACGAGTGGCTTATAAGAATGGGTTAGAGACTTGAGGGGTAATTAGGAAGCACGTAGGATAGGAGGGAAGACAAATGAAGGACCAACTTTAACATTATTTTAATTACCGTAACTTATTGATGATAAAAAATTTAAGTATGATTTATAAAAATAACGAGTCTACAAAGGCTCACATTCATTTGTTTCTTTACTACTTTCTTTTAGCGCCACGTCTTACCACCCGTTCGGGTTATACGCCTATGTACTAATTACGCTAATGTGTTAGGGATGAGGAAGGTTGAATTTAGAGGAATTGCACCCGGTGAGAGTGCAAAACTATTTAGGAAAAACCGTTCTTAGTGCACCCGACCGGGATCGAACACCGAGCCCCTTGTTATCAAGATTCTAGTATATTGCGAGAGTAGCGCGTTAGATCGTGCGGCCACCGAAGCTCGTTTAGTGATGTTTATGGTGTTAATGCCCGTAATCTTAAGTATAAAAGTTGACTTTTGGAATAAATATATTTTGATTACATTAGTTCCATTTGGTCTGTTGAAATTATTTTACAGAAATAATAATCGAAAATGTTTCCGTTTTGGAAAATTTTCTTTCTCACATCTCATAGCTTAAGGTAGTCTTGAATGGATGTGTGAGATCATTGGCTACTATAGAGTTATCATAAATATCACACACCCATTGGCGACTAAAGATTGACTTTTTGCTACCGTTCTTGTAACAAGTTATACTTAACAGGACAAAAAATATGTGATGTTACACTTACCCTCTGGCTCCATTGGACTGTTGTTTCACCACTACCTGTCTCAACTACTCCTACACTCACACGAGACACAGGTCTACTGACAGACTACAGCTGAAGGTCACGCCCGGAAAAAGGGGCGGCCGCTAAACGAACCACTTTCGTTTGTCAATTGTTTCTCCCTACACCCCTTTCACCATCACCTTCTACAGTTTGTTAGAATATTTTGTTCTTTCTGGATGCTATCTCTTTCTTCCCAAACTCCTCCCAATCACTCCCTCTCTGTCAACATGTTACTCATTGTACCGCTGTCTTGCAGAAAGTAAACTACGCTTTCCTGTTAGAATTCAGATATTATTATTCAACATTCTCTTTCGGCGTAATGTACTTTCTGGTTTCAAAATTACTTTTTCAGAATCAAAAATTTCTTGCTTTCAAAATTTCTTTTGGTGAGATGAAACTTCGATTGTTAAAATAATTTTTTTGGTAATATTTAACTTTATTGTGAGGATGGAGTAAAATTCTTGTTTTGCTGGCTTGTGTAGAGCCATGTTCAACCGTTGCTTTTTTTCTCTCGTGGTAGTTTTAACTTGAGCTATAATTAGTATACAGTAAAACCTTGGATTGCGAGTAACTTGGTCTGCGAGTGTTTTGTAAGACGAGCAAAAATTTTCAATAAATTTTAACTTGATAAACGAGCGATATTTTGCAATACGAGTAGTACTATGGTTACGCTTTGTCTGCCGAGCAGTGTCATTGGATAGGTTCTTTGTTAAAGTCGCACAAAAAGAAAAATATTTGAGTGATCCAACATATAGCAGTGATTCCGTTAGTGACAGTGAAAGTCGTCCTAAACAATAACCCACCTCCTCCTCTCAACTCTCTCGTCTACCTCACACCAGCCACCATTAAATTTAATTAATAAATTTGATTACAGTACAGTTACATTTAAATAACGAAAATAAAAAAGGTATTAATCATTCTTAGATTAAATATTTTTGGGTTGTGGGACGAATCATCTGAGTTTCCATTATTTCTTATGGGTGAAATTCGCTTTGATATACGAGTGCTTTGTATTACGAACACGTTTACGAAACGAATTATGCTCGCAATCCAAGGTTTTACTGTAGTTTATTTTTCATCCACTTAACAGTTAGTTCTTGGCACAGCCATTTGGGCTGCTGCCATCTTACATTTGGAAAGTCAGTGCTATTTATCGAGTGAACATAATCCAATTCATTCAAGATAGTTGCGGCTAGAATTGTATAATTTATATGATACATTTTTAGGTAATTGGAATTTCTGCCGTTCGAGTGCAAACCCTTTGATATTTATAGATAGGTAACCTAACTTTCGTTTCATTATTATGTCTTTATTATTGCCCCGAGATAGCTTGACACTTTAAACCTAAGGCCGAGTTTGGTAAATATTGTTTGTGAAGATATTAGTTTATAGTTTGGTTTTAAATGTTGCAATCTTCATACCTTTTGATTAAAGGATCAGTTGCATTGTGATCATTTGTTCATGATTCAGGAAGGCCACTGGTTGGCGAGATGTTGAACATTGTTAGATTTTGTTTATAGTCTGGTTTCTGCTTCACAAAACTTATATGTTAAATCATGACATATCCCTAGTCAAGTTAGAAAAGCTCAGACTTATGTATTGCGGTCAGTTTGTGACAATTGTCCTCATAAGTACACTTTAAGTATTAAAGTCCACTCATCGCTTGGATATGGTCAGATAGTTATATTTTTTGGGGTAATATACGAATTTTCTGTGAGTCACTTAAAAAGGCGGCTATTCCCTGTAGGGTTAAATGTAGTCTGTTTTAATCAAGCAAAGCTTGCTCTTACGCCCTTATGGCACTTGTGCTTTGGCTTGTTTTTCATTGTTTGTTAATCCACCCTTATTGCGGGCCAAGTTAATTAAGGTATTCAGGTTGACCATATCCTAAGTTGGGGTGACGCTCGTTCAAGCCAGTAGATAACTTAGCTTCACGGAGTTATCCTGAGTAATATATCACTATCCTGCTACCTCTACATTAAATTATTGTTTTTGTACTTTTATATTGTTTCTGAATAAAATATATTCTCTTGTTATCTCCATGCCGTCTATTTCTAATATGATTAAATTGTACACATATAGTTCAGTGTTTTAGCATCAGTACACACAGTCAAAAGTCCCAAGTTCTATTCCAATATTTAGGTTCCATTTTACAACTTTTTTTTTGCCATTGCGTCTTATTACCCATTTGAGTTATAAGCTTAAATTTGATTTAACTGAGAAATATATTTCATATAGTTGTAATTTAGATGGCTGCAATCCTGCACCAAAGATAATCTCCATCAACTGTGAATTGGAGTAATTATTCATTTCTATTTGTTGTGTTGGCAGGTCCTGCGAGCTGCTGCTGGTGAACTACCACGCTGAGCTACGGGGGTTCCTGGTGTCCCCCACAGATGGATACCAGGAGAACCACACCTTCTCTTTCGCCCAGCACCACCGGCAGGGGATTGTGGCTGTGGCCTACCACCCCTCCCACCACCTGCTTTTCTTGGCTGGACCCTCGGCCCTCTTTTCTGCAAGTGCTCTAAAGGTCAGAGCTTGGTTTCATCTTTCTGACTTATCACTTGGAGGAACTGACTCATAACTTGGGGTACACTTACTTATCTTAGGGTGTACACTCACTCATCACTCATTGTACACTAACTTGTCACTATGGGCGCATTGGCAACATTGGAATCCAACCACTCTTTGAAACAATATTTTCAGAGATGTTACAGTTTCGAGATTTCTCGATCATGATTCTTAAATATTTTTATTCTTTTCGTTATTCTTTGGTTTTCAATTTTGATTCCTCAAACTTAACAATCTAAATATCTTTCCGAGAACTCTATCTGAAATTAAAAATAAATACTTTTTTGTGCCAAGTACTTGAACTAATAGCACTTTTGTATAAGGAATGAGGAAAATTGAATTTAGAGAATGTGTAAACACATTTGCCTGGAAGGATAAATAATAAACCATTTAGAGAAAAAGAACACCCTCAGTACACCTATATGGGATTCAAACCCTGACATACCCTCCTCGGGTGTCCAGTTTATTTCGAGAGTGACGCTGTAGATCAGTGAACCTCACTAGAATTTTCATAAGAGTCATAATCTCAGATTACTGAACTGAAAGAAAGTGAGCTCCAGCCATAGGCATAACTTGGGCTCAAAGTACGGGGAGGGATCAATTCCAGGAAATCTGAGAATAATGGAATTTGAAGTAAAAATATATTTAATACAAAATTTAACCTGTAACCTCCCCCACTGTCGTCTGTCATCTGTCACTGCCACCAGCGGATAACTGATGAGCACTTGACCTCTGCGCGGTAGTGGCGATTAAGTTTCTTACCTTTTTAAAACAGACCTGCCATAAAGTATTTTCCTTGACTATTATATTAGAATTATTGGTTGTCAACAGTGGGAGAGGCTGTATATGACAGGTTGACAGGTTGTATCATCAAACCATTTGATCTGCAAGACCATATATTGATTGGTTGTCACTTTTATTAGTCAGAACATTTATACAAACAAACAAATTGTTTTAAATTATTAACAGTTTTTACGAATTTATGAAAATAGCTGTTTGGATATTTCTTATTTTTGTGGAAGCGGCGTCTATTGTTCACTTAAAAAAATGTTTTTCAAAGGATAATTTCTAAAATGTGGCGTGCTGTTTTGAAATTAAGATGGCTGATCAGCCGAAACAAGGGTGGTTGATGCTGCCGTACAAACCATCAAGATGGTTGTATTTTTACACTTTACAAATTAAATGTTTCTCTAAGTTGTAAAAACATTTTTTTAGACTTAGTAATATTTAGTTAATTATTTTATATAGTGTTGGCTTTAATCCAGTATTTAAAGAATACGAATCTCGATTTCAAATATCCAGTTTATCTTGAAATCTCAAATCTGAGCCTGAACCGTGGAATGATTATGGCTAGGATTTTAATGATTTTGCATACTTTTTTTTT